>QEOW01073360.1:0-53624 GCA_003123825.1 Juglans hindsii
AACTGGTCGGCCAGTTTCTCGAAGGATATTCAAACCACTCTAGGAATCGCAACTCATCGGTTGGCATGTATTTTAAAGGATTTCCACGCCATTTTATATATCCAAAATGATTGAATTTAACAAATCTCAATTTTCTCATCTTTGAGAATGCTTTGGCGTTGATGAATCTATGTTTCGCTTTAGGATAATAAAAATCGAGGACTATGCCTTCAATTGCATCAGTTCCCTAGTAACCAAGAACAACGGATTAGCAAGAATTATAATGAAAATATACCTTTTTATATTAGTCTCTACGCTAATCAACTTACAGTATCATTCTTCAGTACGTGAAAGACATCCTCCACACGAAACAGTCTACTACGTCGTCCAGGTTCTTCAGGACATTCGCGGCGAACTATTTCCTGACCCATTTTTTGTAGCAAATCATGCATGATCAACATTCCCATACATGATTTGCTTATGAGGGACTTGTCGACGAGAACCTCAATGTCGATGTCCGGATATATTTCCTTAAAATTGTTTTCTAGCCACTGTACTCCAAAACGAGAAAAACATGCCACATCCAAAAACAATTTTTGCTGCGATTCCTCCAGCCCATCAAAACTTATTTGAAGTATATTCATAACTTCTTTATTAGGAATTGCTTCTAGCTGATCCCTAGCACTTTTCCATGCATCTATTGTTCTCCCAAATAAGAAGGAACCCAAAACTTTAAGAGCTAAAGGAAGGCCTCCAGCATAATTCACAAAATCCATAGACAGATCCTCGTAATTCTGTGGAGGATGGGTTCTGTGGAAGGCTGACAAACTAAAGAGCTGCAAAGCATCTGCGGTTTGAAGCAGCTCGACCTCATAGATATCATTCACTTTATGTGTTATCAACAGATGACTATCTCTGCATGTTATAATCACCCTACTCCCTGGACCAAACCAATCCCGAGTCCCTGATAATGCCATGAGTTGTTTTTCACTATCCACATCATCAAGGACGATAAAAACCTTTTTATTCCGCATCATGCTTCTTATCATCCTAATTCCCTGGTGATGATCCCATACGTGTATTTTTTCTTGCATGATCATAGAAAGAAGTTGTTTTTGTAAAGAAGCTAGATCACGAGTACTAGATTTTTCTCTAATACAAGAAATAAAACTACTTCCTTCAAATTGACAAGAAATTCTATCGTAAATGATTTCGGCCAGCGTTGTCTTACCAACACCACCCATCCCATGAATTCCTAAGAAGCGAACATCATTCGATTCCATATCCAATAACTTCATCATTTCCTCTACACGGGGGTTTATTCCAACAAGTTTCTGGGAATCATGAATTAGAATATTTAGCATTGTATAATTGTAGAATATTATTCCACTGATTTGTTGTATAATTGTTGACTCGTACCTGTAATTTGATAGAACAATTAATATAGACGAGGACAAAATAGGCACGAACAAAACAAAAAAAAAAAAATTCTTTAACTTATAATTAAAATATTTGGCATTGTTTAGTAGAAAAGTTATAACTGTAATAAGCAGATAGATAGATAAATAGATAGATAGATCATGCTAATAACAACATGACTAATAATAACAATAACATCAACAGTACTAGTAGTGTTGACTACATTACTAGCTATTTTCTCAAAGTTTCCAAGTTATCTTAAATGTTACCTGTCATGTATGTGCTCTCCGGCAATATTGGCGACTTTTCTGAAAGCATTTCTCCACGTATCAATCTCTTTGATGTCTACCTTGAGATCTTTTTCATGTGTGGCGAAAGCTTCTGCAAAAGTCCCTCTTTGTTCTCTTACGTCTGAAGGATCCACATGGTAGAAAATAGGAATAATTGTGATCAACTTTGTCTTTGTCTCCCATTCAACGATCTCGGCAAGTTCCATGAGGCACCATTTGGAAGAAGCATAATTTGGTGAAAAAATGACAATGACGTATTGGGATTCTTGAATTGCTTGCAAAAGCTGTTGAGAAATGCATTTTCCTCGCTTGAGTGTTTCGTCATCCCTAAAGACGAGAATACCTTTCCGTTTTAAATCAACATATAGATGATCCGTAAAACTCGTTCGAGTGTCTTTACCATAGAAACTAAGGAAAACATCATGTTTCCAACGAGGTGCGGAGCTGGAAGCTGAAGGTGAGGAAGAGGTTATGATGATTTTTTCATCTTCTTCCGAACAAGATGAATTGTCTCTTTTTCTTTTCTTAGTATCTTCGGAAGTAGATAAAGAGGGTGTTTGAGTGGCCATGAATGCAATGCGAGAAGGAGAAGAACACTGAAGAGATTATGAGGTGATCTGTATGTATATATAGAAACTAGCCATGGAGTACTAGGACCCGGTCGACCTGAGCAGGAAAGTTCAAAGTAGATGCAACATCATCTACCTATCGGTCATGGAATGCATCGATTAAAATCGATCAGTTTGAGTTCGCTGTTTTATTAAAAAGGCATGCATGGGAGGAAGCAGAGCTGCGCACAACAAGCGCGGTACTTACTTTAATTTCCAGATTACATATTTTATCCACCAAAACCTCGTACGTACGTAATTACCAGGTACGGGGCTTCCAAGCGCCCATCACCCCAGATTATATAAAACACAAAAAAAAAAAGAAAAAAAGAAAAAGAAAAAGAAAAAAGTAAGGCATAATGAAAGTGTTTCAATTTTTCTCATTTTATTTTTTTAATTATTTATTTCTTTTAAATTTTTACATAAAATATAATAAATAATTTAATTTTTTTAAATTTTACAATAATAATAATAATAATAATAAATAATATTTAATAATATTTTTATTTCAACCTATCTTATCGCCACTTATAAAGGCAATAAGAGTAAAGTCAAATTCAAATTGGTTTAGGAAATTCGAATGCATTGAATAGAAATTGATCAGCTTGTTTCTCTATGTTAGCTAGCTAGGTATGTAGGTAAGGTAAGGTGCCACTCTCTTGTACGCGTACTAATTAATTAAGATGTAGTACTAGTGGTAGTACTTAATTAATGGAACTACGCGTTTTAGTTTCTTTGCTTTTAATTTGCATGAATAACGATGACTAAAATAATAGACAGACTTTTGACTTGACAGCAAAAACCATATATATAAAATAATAAATGTTTAAATATTTAAAAAAACATATCAATATATTAAAAGTTATTTTTTTAATTATTAAATAAAAATAATATTAAAAAATAAAATAAAATATATCAAATTCAAACGACAAACTCAAGAGATATAATATTATTTTCTTTTCCATTTATATATAAGTACTGTTAGGATGCTGTCTAGTAATGACAGCTAGACGGTCCCTAGGCAAAATTCATTTTTATAATTTTTTTTAACAATTTTTTAAAATCTTTAACCATTTTTAAAAAATCTTTATTTTAAAAAATCTATCAATACACTATTAGTCACAAATTTAAAAAAATTTTAAAAAAACTTAAATACATAAATTGTCAAAATAATAAATAAAGTAAAAAGACATACTAATATTATTCTACCGAGGAAAGCCAACCGAAGGTGGGTTTTTTTATTATTATTAAATAGTTAACAAAGTATTGTTAAATAACTTAAAACTTTTCAGCTCTGGTCTCTTTAGTACGGCTAGCCTCTTTATTTATAAAATAATAATGATAGAGTTATTATTTTTTTATTGTCTATTTATTATTTTTTATATTTATTATTTTTAATTTTTATTATACTTAAGGGTTAAAGAAGTGACTATTAATAAAATTATATATTTTTTAATTTTTTTCTTAATAATTAAGGATGATAAAAAAATAAAAAATTTTAGATAAATTATGAGTAGTAAATAAGTAATAATAAAATAATAAACCTATCACTACCTTAATTATATGGCTGCAACAAACAATTTCTAAAAGAGAAATACTTTTTGTACTTAGATGAAAACGTATAATCTAAATCCCCCGCATGGTAGTTGACAAAAGAAGAAAATAAACAGCAAGGTCAACAAAAAGAGTAAAGTGAAGAAAATAAAAGTAAATGGAAAAACGTTAAGGTTAGTGCTAATGTGACACTCAGCTTTTAACAGCTGGGCGTGCTTATTGGTATAAATTTTATTTTTTTAATTTTTTTATATTTTTTTAACATATTTAAATATTTTAAAAAAATAAAAAAATATATTAATACACTAGCCTTAAAAAAATTAAATGACAAAATTGAAAAGGTAAAAGAAACCGAGTGATAGAAAAGTAAAAAAGCAAGTGTAGAAACAAGACCTCCACTTTGTCAATTGCTCTCACGTGTTATACGTTTTTCTTTTTATTTTGAGTACGCGTAGGAAGATGCTTTTCAGAATTATATTTTATTGAAGCATACGCCAAGGATGCATACGAGGAAAAATATATATATTTGTAATTAACAATCAATGACAAACGTACGCATGCATGCTTGCCTAATTGACGCCCATATCCACGATAATGTCATGCTTTTATGGACAATTATTAAGAATGATAGTAGACCATACGAATGATTACATATTTTATTAAGGTAGTTAAGTGCAAACACCGTAAAATCTTGACCAGAATGCATGCGTGCATGATTATGCATCTTTCACATGCTTCTAATTCTTAGCAATATATGTAATGCAACGCTAGCTTCGGTGCAATGACATAATTATTATTCATTAAAAACGAAAAGGACTAGATCAGCGCCGGGGGGGGACCAAACATCAAAAAGCAAAACTATATATCTTATGATTTGTCATCATACATTCTATCAAACGTCTTAACGACAAATCCTTGCCTGATTGACTCCCATGCATTCATATCCAATCCACTGACTCTATTTGCCGGTGACACCATTAATTAATAAAACTAGTACTATATCTTAATTGGATAATGATATGTTTATACCTCTTTTACTACTATTTTATTATCTAACTATTTTTTTTTTATTTCTTGTTGTTCTTTGAATCTAGATTAAAAATCTCATAATATTACCTTCTTACATAATTTAGAAGAAAATAAATTTAATCAACTAATGTAATCATGTAATTTAATAAAAAATAAATTCGATTTTATAAAAATTGACCTTTTCTCTTTGAGTAAATTTTTATAAAATTCAATTTATTTTTAATTAATTTATATGATTACGTTGATTCATTGAATTTATTTTTTTTATAGATTATCCAAAAACGTCATATTCTAAAATTTTTAATCTAGATTCAAATATCTAGTAAAAAGAAAAAAAAATTGAATAATAAAACAGTAATAAAAGAGGTGTAAGAATACTCGTTACCCATCTTAATTTAGTCCTAGAAGAGATCAGTGGCATGCAGCTAGCATAAAGAAATAAACTAAATATCTATCGTGCTTTATGAACATTGCCTTTTGGAAAAAAGCTATAATATATATTATTTTACAAATGGACTTGGAAGGAAGTCTTTTTTAATTTGTTGCAGGTGATTTCCAGGTGGCTTCCAACCGCTTAAAAAAAAAAATTTAAGAGTGATTACATATTTTATTAGGAATTAAGATGGTTCTGCGCAGCTCCGCTTCCTCCCACTTTAGTAAGTTTTTGACTAAATTAAACACAAATTATCATTATCATAGTTTATCATTTGCAGGCCCTTCTATTGTAAGTGAAATTACAAGCAGATTGATCATAAACCAGAATTTTCTAGATCAGATGCATCAAACCACAATTATGAAGAGAAATATAACCATAAAGGATAAAGCAAAACAAGACAGTCACGAAAGACGTACAGATCATTTTACATGACAAAGAAAAACCCTTTAAACAACTCTTTTAAGGTAAAACGCGTAGGGCCTAACTATCCTCTATGCCAAAAATGTAAATTAATTTGGTAAAGCTGCTTACTAAAAGATTGTGAGTCAACAATGGAGCATTATAGATGAATGCAAGGTGGATTCGCTTGGAAGAACTGAATTGACTTGATGAAGTTTATGAGATTATGATAAACATGCCCATGGAGCCTAACTTAATTATAATAGGAGCTTCTTGGATGCATCAGGGCATGTAGATCAACCCATGGCTGCAGCTTTTGCTTGGATATAACTTGGGGAAACTCTTGCTTAGATTAGAGATAAACAGCATTGTCCTAATTTGCATATATGTCAATAAATTATCTGATCGGTAATTGAATTATGAATAGAATTGCTATGTGAGAATACTAAATTCCACGATCACATGATTCCAAATGAATCTGTTAAATCTAAGCCAGCAAGGCTGCTCGTTAAATTATAGTGCAAAAGTTTCAAACTATAGATTCAATAATTCATATATCCTACTGAATGTTACGTAGAATGCAAAAGTCCACAGAACACACACACACACACAAAAGCACATCTACCCCTGTATTATTATTCATACTTTTTTATCTTTTGATGATATATCTTATACACGTTGTATATGACTATATGTATTCGGATTGTTCTTCATCCTCTCGCTCCCTATTCACTCACTAAACACTTGTCCTAATGGCTTCATTCCCGAGATCAAGAACATCAAGTTTCAGCCCCTCAGAGCAATGGCTCCTAATGACATCTACAATATGCATTTGTGCATTTCTGGTTTATGTAATTTATTATGCAAAAATGGCTACAGCGTCCTATCTCTAGCAACGTTTGCTGGTCATTTCTCCTCTGTTACTTGTCATTGCTATTCATCGTTTCACAGGCAGGCATCTTATAAGCCTTCCCATTCCAGGGTCAGAGCCAGGTGCTATACTCCCACTTCTTTTACTAGCTAGAAAAGTAGAGCCACTCACTGGTGGTATTATTTTCAAGGCAATGATCAACTTCACTTGATTACCTCTCTTATTCCCTGCTCTCATTTTCTGGGAGATTGGCTTGCTAGGAATAAAGTCTGGTTTGATGGCACCCATGCCAATAATCTCTCTATTATCTACAAGGTTAAAACATGGTTGAGAGATCACAACTTTCTCCTAAAATCAATGTGCCCAGCTCTAATGTTTCCACCTTGGTCACACTCCATCTCCCTATACTCATGATTAGATCCGAAAGACCTATCTTGTTCAAATGAATTTGTTCTCCCCTTGGTTTTGTTTAAGGGAAGGTTCTGTGCAGCACTACTTCCACCCATTTTGGCCGAGTTTTTAGTCACCAACAGAAAACTGTGAAAGATCTGTTCGAAAGAAAAAGCACTTCAGTACTTAGCCGCCACCTTAAAATTCACTATAGAATTAATTGATTACAATCAAATTTAGAGACTCTGAATTGATAAGTATGGTACTTAAATGATAATAATATTTTCGTAATAATAATATTCTCGGGCTCCCTTGAATTGATAAGTCGTGGTGCTTAAATGAGGCAACAAACCAATTGGAAAGCCGACACTACATGAGCTAGACCCACCTCCTAACTTGTAAACAAAATGGTCAAGATGATCTTCTATTCCCAAAAGAAACAATGCCAAGCCAATGCTCAAAAGGACTCAACTTTAACCGACTCCAGCTGAATCTAATCTTCTTTTCTCATCATGCAGGACTTCCATGTCAAGTATTCTCCCATGGATACATGCAACCGAAGGTTCCCTGATCACTTCCATACACATAACATTAATTATATTTTATATAGATAGAAGCAGAAAAGACCATACCACGTACTCTATGGAGATGTGACTCGGTAAGTTGTAAGTTTAAGATGAAGGGCGGAGGTACCAGAACGTACCAGAAACGTGATAAAGAAGAAAATCTCGGGTGGTCGATCGGCTGCATTCCCTTAATCAATCTGGGATGTTATGAACACTTCAAGCTCGTCACTAAAATCGGGAGGTTTCTGGTACAAAGTAAAATAAAATTGTCGATGGAAATCTGAATTTGAAGATTCCGAACGACCAAAAGGAGCAATGCTATTGTAGAACTTTGAATTAGCATCATCTGGACATACTAAATGCACACCGCATTCTTTCACTTCCATAGGAGTACGAGAGCGGAAGCTATGCATTCTTGCTGTAATTAATATCTTAATGAAACTCAGTTGATCCAAATTATTCGGTCTGGAGCATTCCAAAAACCTCAGAGCCGGTATATACGCCCAAAATCCAATTGGCTTAACGAAAGAGACGTCCAGGCTGGAAGGAAACACAAGGGAGTAGTAAAAATGTCCTACATAACCTTCATCCGTCTCAAAACAAAATGTAAACTCGATACGTGAAGAATAGAAAAAAGATTCCTTGAATAACGAAGATGTTGAATCCCCTCCTGGGGAATGGAATTGATGATAATCACAAACAATAAAGATAGCACACCCAATTCCCTTCATATTACCATCCAACTCCATCTTTAAAGAGGAGCCATTACTTTTGTTGTGGACCCACTTCGGGATTCCTGATCCCAACGACCACCCATATATCATCTGTAAAACACAACCCCCAAAAAAGAGATGTTAATTNTCTCCTTCAATGTCAACATCAAAGTACTCTGCGTCTAACTTATACATGCTATCCATCTGATACTGATCTGAGGTTTGTTTTGACAAAGAGCAGTCATTCATGAAGATGGGCAAATCTCTTGATTTATGTGGCATACACCTTCTTCCTTCAAGATGGAAGGAACGGATGCTTTTGGGGATTAGATTGACAGATGGTATTTGTGTTATAGCAGTTCCCAGTGCCATAAGATGCGTCAGGCATTCCAACCTACTCAAGTCTGGAAATTTCTCTAGTCTTGACCAACCATCCAACCGAAGACTCTCAAGATATGATAAACTAAAGATAAAACTGGGAAAAATTGAAATATTTTTGCAATCTTGTAAATGTAAATAGCGAAGCCCGGAGAAACTCGTAAATGATGACGGCAAGTCTTTTTTGGTAGGCTCGCTAAAAACTAAGCTCTCAAGAGATTTCATATCTCCCAAAATATCTGGGAACTTCTCTAGTCTTGAACATTCTGTAAGACTCAAAAATTCAAGAGATTCCAAGCAGAACTTGTCTGGAAGGCTTCCAAGACATTCACAATGATCTAAATTTAATACTTTTAATCGTTTGAGAAATCCGATGGATGGGTGGACCTTACACAAGCTTCTACAACCTGGAAGGAATATTTTCTCAAGATTTGGGGCTCCTGTCAAATCTGGTATTTCAATCAAGTTCCTAGAATAACTTAGATCAATGTACTTCAAATTGTCTAAAACCTGTTAATTGAATCAAAATATGAATTTATTAACATATTTGGGAAAGAAGGGGGATTATTAAGAAGGATACGTATTTATACAAGTGAAAAACTTACCATCAACCCCTTCCATAGTCGTTTGATGCGGCTGCAAGGCATGCTTAGTACAGTAAGATTTTTTGGTTGAAAACTGCTCGGCAAGGATTTCCACGGATATCCAACCCAGTCTAGGAATCGCAAGTACTCATAGGTTGGCATGAATTCAAAAGGATCTCCACGCCATTCTATAGTTGGAGAATGATGGATTTTTAGAAATCTCAATTTCCTCATCTTTGAGAATGCTTTGGTGTTGAATCTATCATTCGTTTCAGGGCAAAAATCCAGGACTATGCCTTCAATTGCATCAGTTCCCTAGTAACCAAGAACAATGGATTAGCAGGTATGGGGAAAATCTTTGACCCGAAGAATTATGATGAAAATATACCTATTTATATGAATGTCCACACTAATCAACTTACAGTATTATTCTTCAATACATGAAAGACATCCTCGTGACGACACAATCTACTACGTCGTCCAGGTTCTTCAAGGCATTCGCGACGAACTATTTCCTGGCCCATTTTTTGTAGCAAATCATGCATGAACAACATTCCATTTGAGATGCTTACGAGGGAGTTGTCAATGAGAACGTCAATGTTGACGCAGGGATAATAACCAAAACTTTCTAATGTCTGCAAAAATATGTTATCTGCTAGCCACTGTCCTCGAAACAAACATGCCAAATCTAAGAACAACCCTTTCTGCAAATCCTCCAGCCCCTCAAAACTTATTTGAAGTATATTCATGATTTCTGTATTAGGAATTGCATCTAGTTGATCCCTAGCACTTTTCCAGGCATCTATTGTTCTCCCAAATAAGAAGGAACCTAAAACTTTTAGAGCTAAAGGAAGGCCTTGAGCATAATTCACAAAGTCCATAGATAGATCCTTGTAATTCTCCCTTGGATGGGTTTGCTTGAAGGCTGACAAACTAAAGAGTTGCAAAGCTTCAGTAGTTTCAAGCTGCTCAACCTTACAGATATCATTCACTTGATGTGTTCTCAACAGATGACTATCTCTGCATGTTATAATCACCCTAGTCCCTGGACCAAACCAATCATGACTCCCTGATAGTGCCATTAATTGTTTTTCACTAACCACATCATCAAGGACTATAAAAACCTTTTTATTACGCAGCATGCTCCTTATCACCTTGATTCCCTGGTGATGATCCCATATATGTACTTCTTCTTGCATGATCATGGAAAGAAGTTGTTTTTGTAAAGAAGCTAGACCACGAGCTCTAGATTCTTCTCTAATACAAGAAATAAAGCTACTTCCTTCAAACTGACAAGAAATTCTATCATAAATTATTTCGGCCAGAGTTGTTTTACCAACGCCACCCATCCCATGAATTCCTATGAAGCGAACATCATTCGATTCCATATCAATTAAGTTCAACATTTCTTCTACACGGGAGTTAATAGCAACAAATTTCTCGTAATCATGACGTGAGAATCTACAATTCAACTTATGAGATATATTTCCACTAATTTCATGGATTAACGCTGATTCGTACCTATAAATTGATAGACAAATAATATTATTTACGAGCCATTAATAGGCACAGACAGACAATACGTTTTAGCCCATACTCGTGTGTTGTAGAGAAAATAAAATTACACTTAATTCATCTTCAGAATTTTCTCTTTAGGAACACTTGGCAGGCGTTTTAACAATTATATATTAACATATATAATAGTTATGTTCTCAATGTTTCCAACTTATGTTTGGCAGGCGTCAATGTAAATAATGTTACCTGTCATGTAAAGCCCATCCGACGATATTGCCGACTTCTCGAAAAGCATTTTTCCACTTCTGCATCTTCTTGACGCCAACCTCGGGGTTGTTTTTATGGGCACCGAAAGCTTTTTCAAAAGACCCTGTCAAATTTCTTACATCAGAAGGATTCACGTGATAGAAAATGGGCAAAATTGTGAGCTCCGTCTTTTTAGCCCATTCAACGATCGCGGCAAGTTCCACGAGGCACCATTTGGAAGATGCATAGTTTTTCGAAATAATGATGATTGCATATATGGATTCTCGAATTGCTTTCAAAAGCTCTTTAGAAATGAATTCTCCTCGCTTGAGTGTTTCACTATCCTTGAAGACAAGAATGCCTTTCTGTTTTAAATCAACATATAGATGATCTGTAAAATTCTTGCGAGTGTCTTTACCATAGAAACTAAGAAAAACATCATGTTTCCATCTTGGTGATTTGGAAGAGGTTACTGTTTTTTTATCTTCTTCCGAACAATATTTGGAAGTAGATGAAAAAGCTCTTTGAGTGGCCATGAATGCCATCCGAGAGATTTAATTGTAGAATTTTAATTGTTGATGGTAATATTGCTAATCATTTTTCATTGACTGTTAATTACAAATATCTTTTTCCTTTCATCCTTTGCGCATGCATGCCTCATATGAATTCTTTCGTACTTACTCTTGTAGAAAATGTAGCCAAGTCAGTCAACAGGTATGAAATAATTTCAAACCTGTGATGGGGGAGCTAGCGCTTTGATTATTATTATAATTTCAAATCGCTATCTTGGATCCATGCCAAAAATGTCAATTAGTTTGGTAAAGTTGTTTACAAATCAATCTAATAATCAAAGCTCCCCCATCACAGGTTTGAAATTATTTCACACCTGTTGACTGACTTGGCTACATTTTCTACAACAAGATCAAGAAACTCATGCATTTGTTGATTAATGACTAGTCTTAATTCAGCCGAAGAGGTAAGCATGTTGCCTAGACTTGTGGAAATTAAGTTCTAGACTGGTGGAAAATAGCTAGCATACATCTAAAGAGTATAAATCAAGCTGAGAGAAAAAGATACACGTAGAGTAAGGGATTGGAAATTGAATATTCTCTTTAATGATGTTGTGACTTGTGATGTTTGGGTTGGAACTTTGAGTATTTATAAATAATTAATTGTTCCACTTTCTTGAGTATTTAACAATGCCCATATGCGACAGATATGCAGGGTGCTCAAATTGAATTCCATCTGTCCTCCAGAGTAATCCCATCAAATGTTATGACTTTTGAGTCTTGGCTATGAGAAAAGTGGGAGAGAGAAAAGTAACTTCCATTAGCAACATCGATCCGATTCACACAGAAACATAAGCGAAATATAATACTAGATCAGCTTCCACGCTTCAGAAGAACTCTAAACATTTATTTTATTTTTTTTATCTAAATCTCGTTAATGCTAGTTGCTCCTGTTGAACACGTGACCCAAGACGAAACAAAATCAATCCTTAATCAGTATTGTTGGAAAGCTTTTCCATAAAAGAACAAAATGGAAGTTGGATGATAAAACTCTATTACCCAAAGTAGAGAATAATATTGCTATAAATAATCTAGATTACATAGATAAAAAATTAGAGGGGATCTTTCCAGCCTTTTAGAAGGCCATTTTTCTATTATTTTGTAACTTCATCCTCTAATTACTAGGCACTTAGGTTTGTATTCACTTCAATTTCTCAGAATAAATCCCAAAATTTGGATACCCAATTAATTCAAGTTCCTGGAAACATTATAAATACATTTATTTATAGTGTTAATACTAATATACCTTGTACCTCACCTTCTCGTGATCATCCTAGAGAACTCTTTTCTTTAACATATTCACAAATAGTTGGGAAAGATGTCCAAATATGTACTTTTAATAAAAAAATATTTTAAGATTAATAAATAATATCTAAAACAAGATTTCATGAAAGAAGAAAATTATAAACAAAATAGATTAATATCCTTCTCAAAATTTTCAAAATTAAACAAAATTAGACAAATATTATATCCCAAAGAAATATCATGAATTCTTAGATGATGAAAAAAACTAAGAAATTCTGAAGAACAATTTTTTTTTTTTTACTAGGCCTGTGCAAAATGGGCCTAGGATCCGACTCGACTGAAAGACTCGATTGGGCCGGCCCGAACAAAAGCGGTTTGATCGGGTTAGACAACAAGTCAGTTAACACTCTAGCCCCCTATACCACCACCCACCAAAGCTAATATCCTGCGAAGATGTGTTAAGAACTCCCTTGTGAATTCTACTGTATTACTGGAGATGGTAGAAATGGGGATTATGACTTTTGTATTAATTCTATTGAGATGCTGTTGTAATGAGGAATGTAATAGAAATGGAATACTGTGGACTAATGCAATAGAGAATATGCACACCATGTGCTTGGAATAATGGTTAGAAGAAATGGATTACCATAGGAGTAACTTTGAGGGCTCTCCACCTCCGTCAGAATTCACTTCTTACAATATTCTTCAATAATACAATTCCACTACCTTCCATGCCTTAAGACGTTACTCTAACAGAATTTCGAATAAACTAACTTGTCCTTCGGTATGCAGAAAAAAAATGACAGACAACTATGAAGAAAGACAATTGATAGATGAATGCATTATTTGGAATAAATCCAAACGCTGGGTTTTACAGACCCCATAATAAAGACAAGTGAAATGGTGCGTAGCACCCATCTACAGACTAATAAAAACACCTAACAATATGGTGCGTCTTGTTCTTCAAGTCCCTAGCTTCCACAACGTCATTCCAGCCTTCTTTGAACTACTTCAAGCCTTTCTTCCTTCTTCACTTTGACAGATCCCACAAAACACTTGACTTTAGTTCCTGTCTTCTTCCTCAGCTTCGACAGAGCCCTACCATTCTCCTCCTCTTAAAAAAGCCTTACCCACAAGGTGTGGGTAAAGGCTTTGAAGCTTCCACAAAAATTTCCAAGTACTTTCTTCCTTAGGCAACCCATTCCATTTAACTAGCACCTCTATAACTACATGGTTTCCATGCCTCCTTATCCTTCTCTCTAAAATTTTCTCAAGTACTGGTTGTATTTCTCTAGAAGAATCAGTGGGAGGAAGGTCCTGAAGTATGGGAACCTATGATCCCAACTTCCTCTTCAAACAATAAACGTGAAATGTGGGGTGAATCTGGAAATATTTAGGGAGTTTCAATCTATAGGCCATGGATCCGACCCTATCCTCCACTTGGAAAGGCATGTGGTACCTAGGAGCTTTAAATTCCACCTCAAAGCTAAGGTTTTTTGGCAATATGGCTGAAGTTTAAGGTAAACCCAATCTCTTTTTTCAAATTTCCTTTTAGTTCTCTGTTTGTCAGCGTAATGCTTCATTCTTTGTTATGCACCTGTTAAGTTCTGCTTCAGTAAATTAATAACTTGATCTCTGTTGTTGAGGAACTAATTTGCTGCCTCATTTGTGACTGTGCCTGGTACATAGGATAAAAGAGTGGGTGGGGGGTAGCCGTAGACAGCCTAGTAGGGGTCATTTTTGTGGCTGTATGATAGGTGGTATTATACCACCACTCGGCCATTGAAAGCTAGTGAGCTCATACTTTAGGTTTATAACTAGCATAGCAGCGCAAGTAGGCTTCCACACATTTATTCACTGCTTCAATTTGGCCATCCAATTGCGGATGATAAGCTAAACTGAAGTCCAATGAAGACTCTTGTGCAGTGAAAATGGCCTTCCAAAAATTACTTAGAAAAATTGGGTCCCTATCTGACACCACAGACCTAGGGCATCCATGTAGCTTAAAAACATTCCTCATAAACTCTTCCGCCACCACTTGAGCAGTATAGGGATGGACCATGGGTATAAAATGGTCATACTTAGAGAGTCAGTCAACCACCACCAATATTACACTGAACCCTTTTGACATAGGTAACCCTTCCACAAAATCAAGTGATATATCTGTCCAAGGTTGGTTGGGGATGGGGAGTGGCTGGAGTAACCCGGTTGCATGTACTGTCTCATTTTTCATAATTTGACAAGTGTCACACTCCTTAACCAACCTTTTTATGTCATTTTCATCCCCTTCCAGTAAAAATCCATTTTGGCCCTCTTATAAGTTTTCAATACCCGAATGGCCTACTTGAGGATTATTATGGACAAATTACAACACATTTTTTTTTAAAGTCAAAATCTTCTGGTAACACAATACAACCCCTTTTTAGAATCACCCTTGCCTCAACGAATACCCCTTAAGCATATTCATATTTGCTTTGAGTTGGTCCAATAACATAATCATCTATCTTGATTCTTGATAGCTGTGTTTTAACTCATCTAACCATGAAGGGGTAGGGACAGAAAGTATAGCTGCACATTCACCCTTGATTGGATCTTCCATCCTTCTTGAGAGTGCATCCACCACTTTATTTTCTTTTCATTTCTTATACTCAATAGAAAAATGATAGCCCATCAACTTAGCCACCCATTTTTGATGCATTCTCCATTCTTTGTTCTAGCAAATATTTAAGTGCTTCTTGGTCAGTTTTACTAATAAAAGTTTGACCAAGCAAATAAATTCTCCATTTTTGTACCGCTGTCACAAGAGTCAAGAGTTCATTTTCATAGATTGATAGCAACAAAGCCTTCCCCTTAAGGCTCTTACTCATGTAATAAATGAACTGTCTCGCTTGCATTAACACGACACCTAACCTCGTTCCACACGCATCACACTCAATAGTGAAAGGACTATTAAAATCAAGTAATCTCAACACGAGAGGATGTGATATGGCCGGCTTAAACTCCTTAAAGGCCTTATTAACCTTGCCATTCCACTCAAAAGAATTATTTTTTAGTAAATCTGTTAATGGGGTTGCGATGGTTCAATACTCTTTTATGAACTTTCGGTGGTATCTCGTTAGCACTAGGAATCCCCTTAGGGACTTCACATTCTTAGGCTCGGGCCACTCCAACATAGTGGCAATCTTGGAGGAATCGGCCATTACCCTACTAGCATTAATGACATGGCCTGAGTATTCAATTTCCCCCACAACAAACACACACTTAGACCTCTTGGAAAACAACGAATTTTGTTCCAGGAATGATAAAATTTGTTTTAAATTGTCCAAATGTTCTCCTCGAGACCGGCTGTATACAAGTATATCATCAAAAAAGACAAGTACGAATTTTCTCAAAAAAAGTTTGAACACATCGTTCATTAATACTTGAAACGTGGCCAGGGCATTAGTTAAGCCAAAAGGTATTACCAAGAACTAGCAGTGCCCTTATGTGTTTGGAAGGCCGTTTTGGGTATGTCATCCACCGCCACTTTCACTTGGTGGTATCTAGACCTTAAGTCAAGCTTAGAAAACACTACCAAACCAGCCAACTCATCCAACAATTCATCAATTACAGGAATGAGAAATTTTGCCTTCATAGTTTCTTTATTAAGTGCCCGATAATCCACACAAAGTCTCCAACTCCCATCCGCCTTTCTCACTAGTAAAACAAGAGATGAAAATGGACTAGTACTTGATCTTACAACTCCAGACCTTAACAATTCTGCTATGATCTTTTCTATCTCAATTTTTTGGTAATATGGGAATCAGTATGGTCTATTAGAAATGGGTTGGGTGCCCTCCTTAAGGACAATTATGTGGTCATGCATACGGGCTGGTGGTAACCCCATAAGTTCTTTAAAAACCTTCCTCAAATCTGACCAATAGTTTGGTAAACTCAGGATCTAACAACTAGTTTTTTTTTTTTTTTTTTTTTTTTTTTTTTTTTTTTTTTTNACTACATATAGGTTTAATTTTAACCCCTTTAACTTCACCCTTTTCCCCCCATAAGTAAAACCCATCAACAACTTGGAAAAGTTTCAAGTTATAGTGTCTAAAGTAACCATCCATTGAATGCTTAACACAATGTCACAACCAGCAAGATTTAATAAATGAAGAGAGGGTTGGAACATTATACCTTGCACCTTTAACTTCACTTCCTTGCACACACCTCCGCTCCTCAAACTCTGGCCATTGGCCACCCTTACATTCAAGTTGCTGGAAACATCAATTGGCAGCTTCAATTTGGTTATCAAAGTGGACTCCACAAAGTTGTGTGAGCTCCCCAAGTCCACTAAGATTACGACAGGTTCCCACATGAAAATTCCTAGTAAACGCATGGTACTCATGGTGGGTGTTCATATGATAGCTGCTAGAGAAATTTCAAGTGCCTTTACACTAGTTTCAGCCACTCTTACAGCTTCATTTTCAGCTTTTTCTTCCATTACTGGTTCCCCTTCATCTTCAGAAAACTCTTCATCACCTTGTATCAAATAAATTCTAGGATTCTTTTACGTGTGATCTGGGTTCCACTTCTCATCACAGTCGTAGCACAAACCCTTTTCTCTCTTTTTGATCCATTTGAATGGATGATAGCTTCCTCATTCCACCCCACAACTTTTGCCATTTGCTATTGTTTCCTTCCCCCGAATATGACCCACGACTGTAACTCCCTCCTCCCATTGGACATATTTTATCCAACACAACCTTGCTAGATTTCTTAGCACTTACAAGGTCTTTTTCTTGTATCTTAGCCAACCCGTAAGCTGCACTTAAACTAATGGGGTTGAACATGCGAATGGGAAAACGAATCTCATCCTTCAACCCACTTAGGAAAGAATCAACTTATGCACATCGGATAATCCCCTTAACCGATTGGAAAGGGCATCAAATTGTGCTTGATAAACAGCTATAGAACCAGTTTGCTTCAAGCAAGTCAAGGCCTCCATGGGGCCGTCATAAGCTGTCGGTCCAAACCAAATTAGCTAAGACCTCACAAAATTATCCCAATCTTGAAACTGGCCACCCTCCAAGGCCTCTTGGTACCACACAAGAGCTTCTTCATCCATATAATAGAAGGCCATAAGTAAACGGTGAGGTAAAGGTGTTTGGTAAAATTCAAAATAGTGATTGGCTTTAAAGAGCCAAGCTGCTGGGTTGTCACCATGGAAATGGGGAAATCAAGTTTAACTCCCCTTAGATTAGGCCTTCTGAAGTCATTCTGGTCATGGTCATTTTGGAATTAGTCATTTTGGAAATGGGGAGGTTCTAGGTAAGGGTCTCTTTCTTGGGGAACTTGGTTATTTTGGGCAATGACAAGGGTACGTACTAGATCATTTAACTGTTGTATATTTGCTTTTAGGTCCTCCATTGTTTGATGTTGATGAATGTTTTGCTATTGGATATCTTGAACTTGTTGATGGAGGGCATCATATTGCTGATTTTTGGAGAGTGTATTTTCTACCATAAGACCGACTACTAGCTGATACCACTGTTAAGAACTCTCTTGTGAACTCTATTGTATTATTGGAGATGGTAGAAATGAGGATTATGGCTTTTGTATTAATTCTATTGAGATGTTGTTGTAATGAGGAATGTAATAGAAATGGAATGCTGCGGTTGATGCAATAGAGAATATGCACACCACGTGCTTGGAATAATGGTTATAAGAAATGGATTGCTACGGGAGTAACTTCGAAGGCTCCCAACATCCTTCAAAATTCACTTCTTACAATATTCTTCAATAATACAATTTCACTACCTTCCATGCCTTAAGAGGTTGGTCAAATAGAATTCCGAATAAACTAACTTGACCTCTAGTATGCAGAAAAATAAACGACAGACAAGTGTGAAAAAAGATAATTGATAGATGAACGCATCAAACGCTGCGTTTCACGGACCCCATAATGAAGACAGGTGAAACGGTGCGTAGCACCCATCTACAGGCTAATAAAAACACCCAACAATACGGTGCGTCTTGTTCTTCAAGTCCCTGGCTTCCACGACGTCGTTCCAGCCTTCTTTGAACTGCTTCAAGCCTCTCTTCCTTCTTCACTTCGGCAGATCTCACAAAACACTTCAGACTTCAGTTCCTGTCTTCTTCCTCAGCGTCGACGGAGCCCTAACAAGATGAGCTAGAGGTGAAGAAGAAGAAGATGCAGAGGCGAGCTTCAAAACCCATCCCTCTCTCTCTCTCTCTCTAGCCAGAACTGTGTGAAATCTGTTCACCCAAGTTTTACAATGAATGCAGCTGTGCTCCCTTTATCAAGGCCCTCGCTTTCTAACCAAATCAGTCCTATGAGATTTACAAACCTGATTCAATTGTTTGAAAACTAAGGTATTTGATCGAAATTCGGAAAGGGAAAGGTAATATGGACTCTTCGAAATTCCGATCCAGCTCTTGCGTCCTCGGCTAGACTCAGACCAGCCGAACCCATCCGCAACCCATTAATCTGTGCATCACGTGTGTCGGTGTGTGAAGCTGATTTTTCTGCATGCAACAACGATGTTACATACCTGCAGGGATTTTGCAACCAGAGTATAGTAAGGCAAAGGTGAGCAAAAAGAAGATAATGTATTTTTTTTTTTTTTTTACTTTTTGTTCTTCGTTTTATTTGGGTCCATTTCTTCTTCAATAGAAGAAGTGTTGTTATGATTCTTTGTATTTTTCATGAATAAGTTGCATAAATGATTGATGAGAAGAGTAGATTAGCGTTTCTGAAAAAGTCTTCTCTAAACCCCCAAACTTCTGTACGTGCCAATCAACCAACCATCGTTAATTTATTGTCAACTCCATGGTAACTCCTAATTCCCGGGACCAATTTGCTAGATATTGATTATGGTGATCCTGAAAAAAAATCCTTGGAACAATGTTAGCCATGAGTTTGTAGCAGAAAAGTTCCCATCTGGAAATTGGTTGGGTTTGGTCAGGGAAAAATCTATAAGCTTATATTTAGTGGTAGAAACAGTGCAAGTGTAATGAACCCTTCTCTGTTGGTTGTAATCTGGTAAAAGGAAAAGCTAGCACACGATGGAAGCAACAATACAAGAATGGCACAACAAGTGTTTGATGGAAAAACTGAGAGATAATGTTTTTTTTTTTTTTTTTTTTTTTTTGTTGTTGTTGTTGTTATTTAGTTTTTACTACTAATATTTTGGTATTTTGATGTAGATTTGGATTTGGTTTGTCTCATAAATGCTCAGATACTGGATGATCGTATGAAGTTTTTTTTTTTTTTTTTTTTTTTTTGTTGTTGTTGTTGTTATTTAGTTTTTACTACTAATATTTTGGTATTTTGATGTAGATTTGGATTTGGTTTGTCTCATAAATGCTCAGATACTGGATGATCGTATGAAGTTTTTTTTTTTTTTTTTTTTTTTTTGTTGTTGTTGTTGTTATTTAGTTTTTACTACTAATATTTTGGTATTTTGATGTAGATTTGGATTTGGTTTGTCTCATAAATGCTCAGATACTGGATGATCGTATGAAGTTTTTTTTTTTTTTTTTTTTTTTTTGTTGTTGTTGTTGTTATTTAGTTTTTACTACTAATATTTTGGTATTTTGATGTAGATTTGGATTTGGTTTGTCTCATAAATGCTCAGATACTGGATGATCGTATGAAGTTTTTTTTTTTTTTTTTTTTTTTTTGTTGTTGTTGTTGTTATTTAGTTTTTACTACTAATATTTTGGTATTTTGATGTAGATTTGGATTTGGTTTGTCTCATAAATGCTCAGATACTGGATGATCGTATGACGTTTTTTATTTTTTATTTTTTTTGGTGGTTGCATAAATAGATATTACTGCGAGAAAGCTCTAACAAAACTATTTTGTGTTTTGTGCTTTTTTGGTTTGGGTCAGGCACAATTATATGGCTTACTTCTTGGTCTTCATGTTACTAAACACCCAGACAGTTCATTCATATTACATTTATGCCTTTTAAAACAGAAAAAATGGTCTTTTCTAGGGATCCAACTCACTGTAGACCTTGAAGACCAATTCTTAGCTGTTCTAGATCCATTTAATTTTCTTTTTTAAATGCATAAATAACTGATGATGGAGCTCATGCACTTGCTGAATGCATGTGCTGTGGCAGTTTTGAGTGTTTGGTAAAAACCACTTCAATCTGTCGTACTCTTGCCATTGAACTAAGTTCCTTGGCACCTGAATTATGTGAATTAATTCTGTATTCTTGAATTTCCACCATTTCAGAATTATTTTTGGCACCCTAACCTCTCTCATAAAAGTAACCAAATGAACTTCATGCAGGCATTCCTTTGATGGGGATAGAAATTGTCAAAGTGATAACAATTGTTTGATTGTGCAGCAATAAGCTCTTAGTGGGGAAGGCTGGAGGGGATTTCTGAAAGGAGTCATATGAGGAGTAGGCCTTAGGCCTGGTTGATATTGGATTATAGCCCTTTTTATTCTTGAATCAACTCTATTATTGTTGTCTTTCTTGTGTGCTTCTTCTTTGCAATTTGCAAAGATTTACTGTTCTTGAATTATTTTTAGTAATTTTATGATGATTGTATGAGGTCGGTGATAGACTATCAAAACAGTTGGATAAATGATAAAAGTAGTAGTTCCCTAGTAGTATTCATGAACGTTAAAAGAAAGAAAACAAAGAAGTGGTAGTACTCGATAAACTATCAAAACAGTTCAGTAGAAGCAGCACGTCCCTTTGAAAAAAAAGAGGGCAAATTTAACCCGACCCGAATGGATCGGGTCGGGCCGGTTTTGCACTGGTGGTTGACAGGTTGGGTCGGATGGGATCTAAAATAGTCTTGGGAGGGCCGTGTTGCAAGCCTAAATTTTTAGGATTTTTAATGGACTTGGGTCTTAAAATTGATTATTTGCGCAACAAAAGCACTACTCTACTTGAGTTCTTGTTTTCTGAAAATACCAAAGAATTAACTGTATAAAAATAAAGAAGAGCAACTCAAAGTTAAGTTATAAAAATGAAAAAATTTATTCATCATCTCAACTCCCATTATCCTTCCATGTGGCATTAAATGATAGGTTTATAAGTGAAATATAATAAATAATTTTCAATCATCTAAAGTCATATAATAGGATGATAGAAGGATGATGATAATTAGGATAATGGGCAGCATTACTGGATAAAAATAAAGGAGACACTACGTACAGACCCCAGTACTCCATAAACAAAATGGTGATCATCTTGATCTATTCCCAAAGAAAAAACAATACCAACCCGATACTTAAAGGACTCCTAGCTGCTGAATCTTGTTATGAAAAACGATGACAATGAAGTGAATATCGACACAAGAAAACAAGCAATCACACACGACACAGTATGTACGTGGTTCGGCAAATTGCCTACGTCCACGGGAACTGCAGATGATTTGTATTACTTGAGGAATCACAATACAATGGTGTAGAACGGCTACTGTTCACTGTTATACAGTACAAATCAAACAACAACACTATATATATGTTGTACGGCGGAAACCCTAAAACAGCAGAATTAATGATGTTCGCTCGAGCGGCGTGTCGAGCCCGCGTCGAGCAAACCTGTTTCCCGCAATCGCTCGAGCCGTGAGTCGAGCGGCTCCTTAAGCGAAGCTCTCTGACTTCCCTCCGCTCGAGCCGTGAGTCGAGCGGTCATCGAGCGAACCTCTCTGACTTGCTTCTGCTCGAGCAGTCTGTCGAGCTCTCTTCGAGCGAAGCTCTCTGACTTGTATTCGCTCGAGCGGCTAGACGCTTCGCTCGAGCGGCGTGAACCAGACTCCAAATACTCAACAATTCTCTCACTTAGAGACTGGTACACTCACATTGTCGCCCCTGCCTCAAACATGATATCCTCCACCTTTGCAACTCACAGCTCCTGTCTTCATGCTAGAAGACCAACTGAAGTTGCGCACAACTTCAGTTTCTCAAGTGTAACACCCTTTGTCAACATATCAGCAGGGTTCTTACTTCCACAAATTTTCTCAAGTAGCAACTGTCCATCATCCAACAATGATCGTATAAAGTGATACCTGATCTGAATGTGTTTAGTCCTGGAATGAAATGCTGGGTTCTTGGCAAGGAATATGGCACTCTGACTGTCACTGTAGAGAGTGTTATTCTGATTCTTTTTACCCAATTCCTCCAAGAAACCCTGTATCCAAACCATCTCTTTTGCAGCTTCTGAAACTGCAATATATTCAACTTCTGTAGTAGACAAAGAAACTGTCTTCTGTAGATTAGAACCCCATGAAACTGCAGTACCACCCAGAGTGTAAACAAAACCTGTGGTACTTTTTCTGCTATCAATGTCTCCAGCTAAATCAGCATCAACATAGCCTTGCACCTCTAAGCCCTCTCCTGAGAAACACAAGCACGTTTCTGAGGAGCCTTTTAAGTACCTCAAAATCCACTTCACTGCTTCCCAATGTTGTTTTCCAAGATTACTCATGTATGTACTCACAACTCCCACTGCATGGGCAATATCTGATCTAGTGCAAACCATAACATACATAAGTGACCCAATAGCTGAGGCATAAGGAACCTTACTCATATAGTCTTGTTCCTCTTCTGACTTTGGTGCCTGATCCTTGCTGAGTCTGAAATGACTCCCTAAGGGTGTGCCAACTGGCTTGGCCTTGTCCATACTAAACCGGTTGAGTACCTTTTTCACATACTCAGCCTGTGAGAGTCTCAAAGTGCCTCTGACTCTGTCTCTAACAATTCTCATGCCAAGGATTTGCTTTGCAGCTCCCAAATCCTTCATTGCAAAATGCTCTGACATCTGCTTCTTCAGACTGTTGATCTCATCAATACTAGCCCCTGCAATGAGCATGTCATCCACATATAGCAGCAAAATAATGTAAGAATTGTCAAACTGTCTGACATAGCAACAGTGATCTGCCTGACATCTGCTGTACCCTGCACTACACATGAAACCATCAAATTTCTTGTACCACTGTCTGGGAGCTTGTTTCAGGCCATACAAGCTTTTCTTTAATCTGCAAACTGAACCTTCTTTTCCCTGTACCACAAACCCCTCAGGTTGGTACATGTAGATGTCTTCTTCAAGATCTCCATGAAGAAAAGCTGTCTTCACGTCTAACTGCTCAAGAAATAGATCTTCAGCAGCAACCATAGCCAAAACTAGCCTGATGGTTGTGATTTTTACCACAGGAGAAAAGATCTCATAATAGTCAATGCCTTGTTTCTGTTGAAAGCCTTTTACAACAAGTCTGGCCTTGTACCTCTTACTGCCATCATGCTCAGTTTTCACCCGGTATACCCACTTGTTGTGTAATGCCTTCTTCCCTGATGGAAGTTTTGTCAACTCCCATGTCTGATTCCCTAACAAGGAATCCATCTCGTCCTTCATGGCCAACTCCCACTTGCTAGAATTTTCATCTTGCAAGGTTTCTTGGTAGCTCTGTGGTTCTCCACCATCTGTCAACAAAATGTAATTCAAAGAAGGTGAAAAACGCTGTGGAGGACGAATAGTCCTACCTGACTTGCGAACTGCAGCTATTGGAGTGGACGACTCTGAATCTGACTGCGGAATAGTGGGAATGGGTGTGCTGGACCCACTCTCCCCGTCACTCACATCTCTGCACTGCACTGTGACCTCTGGTAGATCATCCAAACTCACAAACTCAAACTCCTGAGGAGCTGCTTCAGCAACTGTACTAGACTTGTCTTTGTACACAATCTTCTCATTGAAGATCACATTTCTGCTTCTTATAATCTTCCGACCCTGATCATCCCAGAAACGATAGCCAAATGCCTCGTCTCCATAGCCAATGAAATAACATTTCCTTGACTTGGCCTCAAGCTTATTACGAGCATCAGAATCAATAAGAACATAAGAAAGACAGCCAAATATTTTAAGATGAGAAAATTTGACCTCTTTCCCGCTCCAAGTCTCCTCAGGCAATCCACAATCCAAAGGAACTGATGGCCCTCTGTTTATCAAGTATACTGCAGTGCTAACTGCATCTGCCCAGAAAGTAGGTGGTAGCCCAGCGTGCAGCCTCATGCTTCTAGCACGCTCATTTATGGTTCTGTTCATACGTTCAGCAACTCCATTTTGCTGTGGTGTCCCAGGAATGGTCTTCTCCATTCTGATACCCTGAGTTGCACAGTACTCCTTGAACCCACCATCAATATACTCACCACCATTATCAGACCTCAAGCATTTCAACTTCAAATCTGTTTCAGTCTCAACCATGGCTTTCCAATTTTTGAACACATTAAATACATCAGATTTATGTTTCAAAAAATAGACCCATACCTTCCTGCTGTGATCATCAATAAATGTAACATAGTAGCGAGAACCTCCAAGGGATGCCACTGGGGAAGGTCCCCACACATCAGTGTGCACAAGATCCAGTCTCTCTGACTTCAGTGTTCTACCACTCCTCAAGAAACTGACCTTCTTCTGTTTCCCCATAATACAGCTCTCACACATACTGAGATCAACTGACTTCAGTTCTGGTAGCTTGCCTCTAGACAGAAGTTCTTTCATGCCCTTCTGACTCATATGGCCAAGCCTGCAATGCCACAAGTCTGCTGTGCTCTCTGCAACGGTAGTGGCAATAGTGTTATTCAAACCAGTAGTCATATAGAGTGTACCAGTTTTCTTACCCCGAGCCAGTACCAATGCCCCTTTGGTGACCTTCCAGGTGCTATCTGAGAACACCACTGAGTGACCACAATCATCAAGTTGCCCGACAGAGATGAGGTTCTTCTTTAACTCAGGAATGTGTCTGACCTTTTGCAAGGTCCATTTGTTCTTGTTAGGGAGTGCAATGTCAATGTCTCCCATTCCAATTACGTTCAAAGCTTCTCCATCAGCCAAATACACCTTTCCAAAGTCACCTGCAACATAGTTTTGCATTATCTCCCGATGGGAAGATGTATGGAAGGATGCCCCTGAATCAAGTATCCAGTCATCAACTGGACTATGAACTGCAAGCAATAGTGCATCCTGTAATTCTTCAGTTACCACATTAGCACTATCATTCTCTGTCTTCTTGGGATTTCTGCAATTCTTCTTTATGTGGCCAGCTTTGCCACAATTCCAACAAATTGCCTGCTGACCAGTTCTTGACTTGCTCTTGCCCCTATTCTTTGATTTTGATCTACCTCTGTTTGAGTTCCTGTCTTGTGCTCTCCCCCGAGAGTCGACATTCAGAGCTGAACTCGAACCTGAGGTCTCGCCTGAATCTCTCCTGCGCACCTCCTCAGCCAAAATCAAATCACGGATGTCATCATATTTCAACTTTGACTTACCAGCAGAATTGCTAACAGCCATCCTCATGGCTTCCCAACTGTTTGGCAGTGATGCCAATAGTATCAGTGCACGTATCTCATCATCAAATTCAATTTCAACAGACGACAATTGATTTGTGATAGTATTGAAATCATTCAGATGTTGTGCAACAGACGTACCATCCGACATCTTTAAGTTAAATAACTTTTTCATCAGATGTACCTTATTATTTGCTGACGGCTTTTCATACATACCTGATAAAGCCGCTATGAGATCCGCAGTCGTCTTCTCCTTGATGACGTTGTGTGCAACGGATCTCGACAGGGTTAGACGAATAACCCCCAGGACCTGTCGATCCAACAGAGTCCAATCAGCAACTGACATGCTATCCGGCTTCTTCCCCAACAATGGAAGATGGAGTTTCTTCCCATAGAGGTAATCCTCTATCTGCATCCTCCAATACCCATAATCCGTGCCATCAAACTTCTCGATCCCCGATACTTTCACTTCTTCTCCAGCCATCGTATTTCTCAGACCCTAACCTTGGCTCTTGATACCAATTGTTATGAAAAACGATGACAATAAAGTGAATATCGACACAAGAAAAACAAGCAATCACACACGACACAGTATTTACGTGGTTCGGCAAATTGCCTACGTCCACGGGAGCTGCAGAGGATTTGTATTACTTGAGGAATCACAATACAATAGTGTAGAACGGCTACTGTTCACTGTTATACAGTACAAGTCAAACAACAACACTATATATATGTTGTACGGCGGAAACCCTAAAACAGCAGAATTAATGATGTTCGCTCGAGCGGCGTGTCGAGCCCGCGTCGAGCGAACCTGTTTCCCGCAATCGCTCGAGCCGTGAGTCGAGCGGCTCCTTAAGCGAAGCTCTCTGACTTCCCTCCGCTCGAGCCGTGAGTCGAGCGGTCATCGAGCGAACCTCTCTGACTTGCTTCTGCTCGAGCAGTCTGTCGAGCTCTCTTCGAGCGAAGCTCTCTGACTTGTATTCGCTCGAGCGGCTAGACGCTTCGCTCGAGCGGCGTGAACCAGACTCCAAATACTCAACAATTCTAATCTTCATTTCTGATCTTCATGCAACACTGGATCCATGCATGTCAAGTATTCTCCCATGTTTAGGCAGCTAGCTGGCTAGATACTCAACCCCAGTTCCTCAACTTTAAAGGACTACTCCTGCTGAATCTAATCTTGATCATTTCTCGTCACGCCGCACTTCCACATCAAGCAATCTCCCACGTTTTGGCAGCTGAAGGTTCCTGGCCTCATCATTTCCATGCATATAACATTTAATCAGATTTTTCATATTAAAAACAGATAGAAGCATAAATGACTAAAATACTGTATATTTTATAGAGATCCGAGTCTGAGATGAAGGACAGATCGAGGTAGCATAACGTACCAGAAACATGGCAAACAATAAAAGCTGCTTGGGTGGTCGATCGCCTTCATGATTTCTTTAATCAATCAGAGACTTTATGATCACTTTGTCGTCATCAATAATCTTGAGTTTTCCGGTACGTACAAAGAAAAATATAATCGACGATGGAAATCTAAATTTGAAGATCCCACACCAAGATCAGAAGTAATGCTATTATAGAACTGTGAATTAGCATCATCATCATCCTGAGATACTAAATGCACCCCGCATTCTTTAACTTTTAATTCCACTTTTATTGGAGGAATACCAGACCTGTAACTGACCATTTTCGCTGTAATTGAAATCGTAAGGAAACTCTGTTTATCCAAATTTTTTGATTTCCAGCATTTCAAAAATCGAGGAGCCGGTATATACACCCAGAATCTAATTGGCAGCTTACCGAAACAGACGTCCAAGGAAGGAAACAAGGCAGAATAAGAATATGCAGAAGAACCTTCATCCGTCTCGAAACACAATGTAAACCACACGGTTGAAGAATTATAAAATGATTTCTTGATTAATGAAGAAATTGAATCACCTTCAGGGAAATGGAATTGATAAGAATCACAGACAATGAAGACAGCACACCCCATCCCTTTCATATTAGTATTACCATCCGAATCTATCTTTACAGAGGAGCCATTATTTGTATCGTGTACCCACTCGGGGATTCCACATCCCAACGACCACCCATATATCTCCTGTAAAACAATCCCCAAAAAGAGATGTTAATTCCTGCACAAATTGAGCTATTTTCATTTCGGTGGATGTCGACTTGTTTTATTTATTTCAAGAGCAGCCTACGTATATTTGTGTGTTCTTTTCTAAACGAGAGAAAGAGAGTGACTCGCCTCATCGGCATTTTCTAATAATGAATTCCGAACACATCCACCTGCCATGTCTAAAATATTTTGTCCTCGGCTATCAATATCAATGCCCATTGCTTTTACCTCACATACTCTTTCCATCTTATATTCAACAAGTGATCCGATATGATAGGTTGGAGCTGAGCTTTGTTTCGGCAAAGAAGAGTCATTAACCAAGATGGGCAAATCTCTTGATTTACGTGGCATCCTCTTTCTTCCATCAAGTTGGAAGTAACGGATGCTTTTGGGGATTAGATTGACAGATGGTATTTGGGTTATAGCAGTTCCACTTGCCGTAAAACGCGTCAGGCATTCCAACCTACTCAGGTTTGGAAATTTCTCTAGTCTTGACCAACCATCCAACCAGAGTCTTTCGAGAGATGACAAACTACAGATAAAACTGGGAAAAATTGAAATGTTTTTGCAATCTTGTAAATGTAAATAGCGAAGCCCAGAAAAACTCTTAAACGATGATATTGGTAAGTTTGTTTTGGTGGGCTCGCTAACATATAACCCCTTCAGTGATGTCATATCTCCCAAAATATCTGGAAACTTCTCAAGTCTTGAGCATTTCGCGGTAAGAATAAAAAATTCAAGAGATTCCAAGCAGAACTTGTCTGGAAGTCTTCTAAGACATTCACAATGATCTAAATTCAATACTTTTAATCGTTCGAGAATTCCGATGCATGGGTGGACCTTACACAAACTTCTACAACCTGGAAGGAATATTTCCTCAAGATTTGGGGCTCCTGTCAAATCTGGACTTTCAATCAAGTTCTCAGAATAACTCAGATCAAAGGACTTCAAATTGTCTAAAACCTGTTATAAGCAAGTAGTTAATTGGATCAAAACATGAATTTATTAACATATTTGGGAAAGGAAATGGGATTATTAAGAAGAATACGTATTTATACGAGTGAAAAACTTACCATCGATCCCTTCCATAGTTGTTTGATGCGGCTGTAAGGCATCCTTAGTACAGTAAGATTTTTAAGTTGAAAACTGCTTGGCAAGGAATTCAAATGATATCCAGACCAGACTAAGAATCGCAACTTATTGGTTGGCAAGGATTTTAAAGGATCTCCACCCCATTCAAATGAGCAATGAATATTACTAATTCCAGGATCAATTTTAAGAAATCTTAATTTTTTCATGTTTGATAACGCTTGAGAATTGAATCTATCTTTCGTTCCAGGACAAAAATCCAGGACCATGCCTTCAATTGCATCAGTTCCCTAGTAACCAAGAACAACGGATTAGCAAGAATTATGATGAAACTGTACCTTTTTATATTCATGTCTACACTAATCAACTTACAGTATCATTCTTCAGTACGCGAAAGACATCCTCTTGACGAAACAGTCTACTACGTCGTCCAGGTTCTTCAGAGCATTCGCGGCGAACTATTTCCTGACCCATTGTTTTAAGCAAATCATGCATGAACAACATTCCATCTGAGATGGTGAGGAGGGACTTGTCTATGAGTACGTCAATGTTGATGCCGGAATAGTAACCAAAACTTTCTAATGTCTGCAAGAACATGTTATCTAGACTCATATGTCGTTCGAACAAACATGCCATGTCCAAAAACAACTCTTTCTGCAAATCCTCCAGCCCCTCAAAACTTATTTGAAGTATATTCAAAATTTCTTTATTAGGAATTGCTTCTAGTTGATCCCTAGCACTTCTCTAGGCAACTATCGTTCTCCCAAATAAGAAGGAACCCAAAACTTTAAGTGCTAAAGGGAGGCCATGAGCATAATTCACAAAATCCATAGATAGATCCTCGTAATTCTCTGTAGGATGGGTTTTCTTGAAGGCCGACAAACTAAAGAGTTGCAATGCTTCATCAGTTTGAAGCTGCTCAACCTTATAGATATCATTCACTCCATGTGTTTTCAACAGATGACTATCTCTGCATGTTATAATCACTCTACTCCCTGGACCAAACCAATCATGACTCCCCGCTAATGCCATTAGTTGTTTATCGCTGTCCACATTATCAAGGACGATAAAAACCTTTTTATTACGCAGCATGCTCCTTATCACCTTGATTCCCTGGTGATGATCCCATATATGTATTTCTTCTTGCATGACCATAGAAAGAAGTTGTTTCTGTAAAGAAGCTAGACCACGAGCTCTAGATTCTTCTCTAATACAAGAAATAAAGCTGCTTCCTTCAAACTGACAAAAAACTCGATCATAAATTATTTCGGCCAGCGTTGTCTTTCCAACGCCACCCATCCCATGAATTCCAAAGAACCAAACATCATTCGATTCCATAGCCAATAAGTTCATCATATCCTCTACACGAGAGTTTATTGCAACAAGTTTATCGTAATCATGACGTGAGAATCTAGAATTCAACTTAGTAGATATACTTCCACTAATTTCTTGTATAATTGTTGATTCGTACCTGTAAATTGATAGAACAATTAATATAGACGAGACCTGAATTGACACAAACAGAAAAAAGAAAAGCCTTCACTTATAATTATAATATTTAGCATTGTTTAGTAGAAAAAGCAAAACGCTTTAATTTATGCTTCAGTATTTTCCATCTAGCAACACTTGATCAGCTGTCAGACTAAACAATGTAGACGTTTTAAAAATTATAAATATCATAGATAGATACATAGATAGATAGATGTTAATAACAAACCTAATAGCAACAATAACAACAGTAGTGTCAACAAGATTATTATTTTCTCAAAGTTTCTAAGTTATCTTTGCTTGTTGGCTGTCAATGGAAGAAGAAAGTACTACATGTTAATTACCTGTCATGTATGTGCCATCCAGCGATATTGCCGGCTTTTCTGAAAGCATTTCTCCACATTCGCATCTTCTCGATGCCAATATTGGGATCTTTTTCATGTTCAGCGAAAGCTTCTGCAAAAGACCCAGTCTGATTTCTTACATCAGAAGGATCCACGTGGTAGAAAATAGGAATAATTGTGAGCTTCGTCTCTTTCTCCCATTCAATGATCTCGGCAAGTTCCATGAGGCACCATTTGGAAGAAGCATAATTTGCGGAAAAGATGACGATTGAGTATTGGGATTCTTGAATTGCTTTCAAAAGCTCTTGAGAAATGCATTCTCCTCGTTTGAGTGTGTCGTCCCTAAAGACAAGAATGCCTTTTCGTTTTAAATCAACGTATAGATGATCCGTAAAACTCTTACGAGTGTCTTTGCCATAGAAGCTAAGGAAAATATCATGTTTCCATCGAGGTGTTGAGGAAGATGATGAGGAAGTGGCTATGATTTTTTCATCTTCTTCTAAAGAAGATGAATGGTCTCCTTTTATTTTCTTAGTATCTTCGGAAGTAGAAGAAGAGGCTCTTTGAGTGGCCATGAATGCCATCCGAGAGATTTATAAGCTTAATTGTTGAAAGGAATATTGCTAATTTGCGGGCTTAGACAATGAGAAGAACACTGAAGAGATATATAGAAGCTAGCCATCGTGTTCTGGTCGACCATAGGAAAGTTCCAAGTAGATCATGCAACATCGACATCTATCGGCTTTGCGGTCAACTTAAAAGTCTCTCTAGCTATTCTCGTAGTCATCGTTAGTTATGCAACAAATTAAAACACGTAGTAATTCCTTTGAATGATCGCATCTAAAAAAAAAAATTGACATGATTTAGTATAAAAAATTGATTATTTGTGACTAATTATTTCTTACGAAAGTGATTATTTCTTGTCAAGTGAATATATTTTCATTGCAAATATTAGTAATTATTGTCGTAAATAATCTATCACAAATATTCTTTTTTTTTGTAGCGCGGTAAGTGCTTCATGTTGATTCTAGCAATTCCTGAGTAATTATGGAATGGATTGACTAAACGTGTCACTATGATCTATCCATGCCAAAGATGTACGTTCAATATTCGTGTTGAAGGTTTTGACCAATTAATATAGCATTCAAAGCTGTCAATATACCTTATTATGAATCATTCACAAGTTGTTCTCACCATTACCAATCAAAGCAAAACTATCTTACGACTTGTAATCAAACATTCTATCAAATTTAATTAATTAATTATTTATTACAAGAAAAATAGATATTTATGACTATTTTTTTGCGACAAAAATGCTATTTGCTAAGAAAATAAACTCATTTCAATTAAAAAATATAGTCATTTCGTTAAAAATAATTAATAATAAATAAATAATTTTCTTGTAATAAATTTTAAGCATACGCGCGCGGATCGGGAAAAAGATATTTGTAATTAACAATCAATGACAAATCCTTGCCCGATTGGCTCCCATGTCCAATCCACTGACTCTATTGGCCAGTGACACCATCAATTAATTAATTAAGTATTGCTATTACTATATCTTAATTTAATAGGAGATGCTTGGATAATGAGATAAAATAACAAATTTGTAAATAGTAGTAATCGAAAGGTTTGTGAATAGTAATGAAAATATTTGACTTATGATGTTTTATGAGATTTTGAGAAATGAGAGAGAAAAAATTGAATAAAAACATTATATAGTTAAAATATTGTTAGAATATTATTTTATTTTGAGATGATTTGAAAAAGTTGAATTATTTTTTGTATTTTGTTTAGAAGTTTAAAAAAATTATAATGATTAAATTCAAAATTTTAAAATTTAAAATTAAAAAATATTTGTATTTAAACGATATTTGAGAATGAAATAAAAAAAAATAAAATAAAATAACTAGGATGAGATGAGATAAAACTATTCATCAAACAAGACCTTAGTCCTGCAAGAGAAATAAACTAATATCTATCATATATATGCTTTATGAACATTGCCTTTTGGAAAGGAGCTATAATATATATAATTCTACAAGTTGACTTGGAAGTCTTTGCTTGTTGCAGGTAATTTCCAGGTTGTTTCCAACCGCTAATCCCGATTCACGTCAGATTAAATATAAAAAAGTAGTTAAGAATGATTACATATTTTATTAGGAAGATGGTTCTGCGTCGTAGCTCCGCTAGCTTCTTCCAGCTCCCACTTTACTAACTTTTTTACTAAAACACAAATTATCATTATAACAGTTTATCATTTGCAGGCCCTTAATTATATTAATTTGGGGTTAGATGCTTGAAGATGGTCTTGCCCTTTCATTTTGTGAGAAAAAGTCGGAAACTTTGTGAGAAAGGATAATCTACTTATCCCATAAAGAAAAGCCCGTACCGATGGTGCCTACTGATTGGTTTTTATTTTTTTTTTACTTAAAGAAATCTTTTTTAAAGTTGTCATTTGAAAAAACAATGTTTAAGGGTGTAAAAAATATATAAAAATAAATAAATAAATGGCCATTGCGGTGGAGAGGCTTGTGGTTGTAGCAGAGTCGTGAGAAAAAAGTGAGGGCACATATCTCCGAAGTCCCATCACCGCCTATATATCCCCAAGAATATTGGTTGTGGAATGGATTCACTGATTCGTTGTACTAAAGAGTGTTTTACAATATCACTATCTTCTATGCCAAAAATGTAAATTAGTTAGGTAAAGCTATTCACGAATCAATATAATAATTCAAGCTCCCCCCATCACAGGTTTGAAATTTGATGTTTGTTGACTTGCTTCGTTACATTTTCTACTAGAAGAAGAAATTCATTTGAGGCATTTAAAGGATCCCTTATCTTTCAGCCGAAAGACAAGCATGTTGCCTAGACTAGTGGAAAATAAGTTCTAGTATGGTGGAAAAATATGCCCTCTAGTCTATTTGCTATGCGTGTGGAAATACTTTATTTTCTAACCGTTCCAATCTTATACAACATGAAAATGAACATCATTTATTGATGACTCGAGAATGAGAGAGTTCGCTCTACACTTATTCGATAGGCGCTCGAGTGAATATATATCAAATAGAGAGTTCATTTGAAACTCACTTTATCTATTTACTTGAATAAAATTGAGAACATATTAAGAAATACAGATTTGATTGTCTTGCCTATTATATACTAGTCAGAGATGTAATAAATGGGCATCTATAATGGACACCCATTCCTCTTCCCTTGGCTAGGGGTTATGAAGTGGTTAACTTCATGAGTTTTGATGACTGGTACTTAATAATCAGTCAGAGTTACACTTAGAGAGTTATTTATATAGTTTATTCTCTCTTTAGATGATACACTTGCACCAAAAATATAATCTCTCTCAATGTATCGGTTCTTTCTAATCCACAGAATATATATACACACAAAAGCACACCTACCCCTGTATTATTATTCGTACTTTTTATCTTTTGATCACATATCTTATATACGTTGTATATATTCGGATTGTTCTTGACCCTTTCGCTCACTATTCACTCACTAAACACGTCCTAATGGCTTCATTCCCGAGATCAAGAACGTCCAGTTTCAGCCCCTCAGACCAGCCTCTACTGACAGCTACAATATGAATTTGTGCATTTCTGGTTTATGTAATTTATGTAACACCCGGGTGTAGCACCCATCCTACTTTCTAACATTTTCTTGAGTTTTTCTATATAAAAAGTCTTTTTAAAATTTCAGATAAATTTTTAGAATGTACTACAAGCTTATTTTTTTATTTAGGCAGTTTATGTTTTTGTTTTTCGTTGGATTTGATTATGAGGTTAAAAACTTTTTTTTGGGCTGAGAAAATTTTTGGACAAGTTGATTTATTTATTTATTTTAAAAGTTGACTCAAGGCCCAAAACTCAGTAAAAAAGCCCACTCGTTATTTCTTATACCCTACTAGACGTGGGCCTTAATAATTGATTGGGCCAAAAGCCCAAGCCCATGAGATCTTGTATCGGACCCACAACATACTCGTGTCCCGCTAGGGTTATCCGTAAACACTGCATATTTATAAGTTTTCATTCCACAAGCTACCAGCTTTCGTCGCAACCATGCACCACCGCGAGCCAACACCTCGCAGTCGCAGCAACAAACTGTTGCGTTGGGAACGTTCACCATTCGGGTAACTTCAGCAACCACGAGCAGCACACACGCACGGCCAACAACGAATCAACACCTCCACATAGTTGCCGCCAGGTTCATCCACTCCACGAAAACCTCTGTCCAAATCCCACCATCGTGCCCAGCCACACGAAGCCGCCGCCCAACGTCTCCCGTAGCCTCCGTTGCAAGCCACGAAACTCCCTTATTTTAGACAACCGAAACAGAGCAGTCATGGCACAACCAACCCATGCCCTTAAGTCACAACCCACGCCGGTTGCCTCAGCCCCTAAGGATGACACTTTCGCCGCTCCCAGCCACTTCGTCGTTGCTTCATCGTTACCCACACAGTGAGTCCCTCTCATGTTGCTCTTTTTATTTTTCCTCTCACACACTCACCCTCAGTTCTCTCGCTCTCACCGCCCCGCGTAGGCAGCTTCACCGCCGCACGCCTGCTCTCCAGTCGCGCCATCATGGTATTCCAGCCCAGCCGTCAAGCGGCCCCTAACTTCTCCTGGTGTAAGTCTCTGTTGCCGCTGCACTTGTATTATTCATATGTTTTTGTTTATGTTCATTGCTAGTTTTTCTCATAAGGTGTATTTATATATATATATATATNTTTTCGGATGAGTGGTCTTTTTAGGTTTATGTTTAAATGAGTTTTGTTTTAAGTCTCATTAAATATTTTATTTTTTAGATAATATTTTGATAATATTGTTAATTAAAATAAGTAAACCTAGTTTTTAAGAGACGAGTTTTTCATGACTTTTTTTATGGGAGTTTTTTTTAGTAGCCAAAGTATTCTATTAATTTATAATACATTGTTGGTATTTTAGATATTTTAAATATTTGTATTTATTGAGTTCCGTAATTATCATAATACTTATTCGATAAATTTTCTATTAGGTACGAATTCGATTAAGTGGATATTGATGGTTTTGGAAAATGATGGTATTTTGAGGTTATGAGAATTTTAGGTTTTGAGGAATTAAAATAGGTTATTTTAGAACATTAGGCTTAAATATTGAAATACGTGATTGATTAGAAATTTATAGGAATTACGTGATTATCTTATAAGTGACAATTGATAATTGTTTGGCATTGTTGAAGAAATTTTCGGAAAGCTAAGAAGTCCAGGTAAGCGGGATTCTTTGCTAGACTTTGCATAAAAATAAATAAAATGGACTGAGGTTGATTTTTGGAAAAAAAATATGCATGTTTTGTTATGAAAAATAAATTTGAAAATGACCTCAGTTAATTGTTCTGCATGACTCATGAAATTATGTATAAGAATAAAGTACTTTCTGTCATGACTGGTGTAGACATGAACAACATTTTGGCATTTTGTTTCTGAACTATGTAAAAGAGAGCGAATATGAAAAATTGAGCATAAATTATATTTTGTGATTTGATTCTGTTCTGTTATGAAAATATTCGGTACTCTGATGTGATATGATGTGATTTTTGAAACTTCTGGCATGACATTCTGTTTCGATTCTGTTCTTACCTTACCACAGGTGTAAAACTGTGACCTCTGTTTGGGTTGGTACCAACTTTTCTGTTTCTGGTGCACCCACTTTGGAAATAAATTGATTTTTTGCGTGGTCTTTCCTATGTGCACACTCGGGGCTCTGAGAATGATAAGGGGAAGATTCACATTCTGTTTCTGCTCGGTTGGCCGCCAATGTTTGCACAACCCTACCACGAGGGTTAAACATGAAATTTTGTTCTGATATGATGTTTCAGTTATGCTGTGCCAACGAAATTTTAAATAAGAATATTTTTTAACTTTCACTGTGATATTTTTGATAACATGTTCTGACTCTGCATTCTGAAAATAAAAAGTGTTTTGTGCTGTATTCTGAAATCTATAAATGCTCATGTTTGCATGCTAGTATATGTTCTCTACTTACTGAGTTATTGATAACTTACTCCCTTTATCTTCACAATATTTTCAAATGATTTTGGATTTTTCAGCTGAGGATCAAGACTATGAAGCATTAGGTGAGATGACTTAAGAATAGTGGATTAAGAATAGAAAGTTTTCGATGAGTATTGATGATTTTTTGTTAATTATATTGTTGAAATGTGAGTTTAAGTGACTTGTAGAGAAGTTGATATTTTCTTGTGGTTACTGTATTGAGGATTTGACATATGAGTTTGTGTAGTTAATTATATTTGAAGTGTTTACGTTTGATTTGGAGCTTTTGGAAGTATAATAGCAATGTTGAAGTTGATTATCAGGTAACATGAGTTAACTTTCCAGACTCTTGGAGACGGGACGTTACAATTTATGATGGAATAATGGCTACAGTGTCCGATCTCTTGCAATGTTTGCTGGTTATTTCTCCTCTGTTACTTGTCATTGCTATTCATCGGCTTTCCACAGGCAGGCATCTTATAAGCCTCCCTATTCCAGGGTCGGAGCCTGGTGCCGGTGGCTCACCTTAGGAGCAGTCAAAAGTTGAGGCGCAATTACCTATATTAATATAGGACCATCCTCTCAAAATATAACTAATTAACTAAGCCTACCCTACCCTACTCTACTACATATATTGTATCACTCGGAAAGCAATGGACTATTATAAAGAGCTTTAACATGCACTATCCGTTTCCATCAGAACTAACATGACTTTTTTTAATGTGCAAGTCCATATATCTACTGTACTTTGAGAATTATAGTTTCACCTACTCACGTACATCTCCACTTCTCTTAAATCTGCCCTACGTACTACCGATAAGCTCACCAGTATTAATATCTATTGATCATTTGATGGTTAGAAATTAAAGAATAATAATAATAATAATAATAATAATAATAATAAAACATAAAAGTAGGGACTTGTCATGTTTACATAGACAGAAATTTTTTACTTTGAATTGAGAGTATGCAAACTTTTAGGAAACTCTTGGCTTCAGAACATGAAACATGATGACCTTATTTTCACAAGGACACCAAACACAAGATGAGTTAATCTCGATGGACCGGTCGGTTTTCACACATTAGGCCCGACCAGGAAAGCTCGATCGAGCCCAAAAGAAGGGATCGGCTCAACCTTCACCGAATCACCAATTCCATATGATATAAAATAAAAATCCATAAAGTCCGAATCCGTACGTACATTTTACCATAACACCAAGGAAAATGATAGGGTGACTGAAGATGGTGTCTCCTAATTGTACCGATTGTTTATTTTAATTTTTTTCCTTAATTATTAAAAAGGTGACTATTAGTGATTTTTGTATTTTTTTTAATATTTAAAAATATTAGAAAGAAAAAAAAATACAATTATCGGTACAGTCGGGGCACCATCTTTGGTCCCCCTAGCAGCGTCCTAACACCAATATATTATAAGAGTTATTTTTTTTTTTTGATAAATTATAAGAGTTATTATTCTGTGGAAAAACAACATATCAATTGAAATATCAATATGGGTGGTGCTGGACCCACCGATAAAAGGTACTGGATTTGGTATCGACAATGTAATTTTTTTTAAAGGTTTTTTATGTATTTTAAAAAACATACAAAAAAAAAATAATAATAAAAAACACAAATTACTGTCACCTATGCAATATATATATATATATATATATATATTATATACTAGCAGTTACATAACTTGCAAAGTACGTTTGCCCATTTGTTTAATTAAAAAATGATGTGTCTAAAAAAATAATATGATATGTAAAAATAATATATCTTTTTAAAGAAAATTAATTAGTTAATAACTTAATGCATAGGAGAGAAAAATAAATTTTAACGTGAACAGTAATTACTGTTTATTACTGTTCACGTTATGGTGGCTTTTAAGATATAAGGTGATATCCACGACCTTTGACAATAAAGTTGACCATGGCCGAAAGCAGGGGCAAAGGGCAGTCAGAATATCCATTTCAAAACAACCGCACCTTCTAATCTTAATCATGTCGTGTGTCATAGAATTGCGCAAACAAGTAATATTATTGATAGAATCATCTCTTTCCATAATTATGGATTGTACAAAATTAAGAATTTCTTATTTTTAAGCATATGTTACAATAACATCTTTTCCTTATATGTAAATTTTCATAATTAATTTCATTGTGCACTTATATATTTTGTAAAGCAGAATACAAAATCAATATACGGTATTATTCAAACATGTCTCCCTTCTCTCTTAACATGGTGTCAGGCTAGAACTCGGTCTTGCAACGCCATGGCTAAATCCTCCAACCCAACTCTCCCTTCCTTCCCTTCCCCTTATCTTCTTCATCCCTCATATTCTCCAAGCTTAACCCTTGTCAATGGACTTCTAACCGGCGACAACTATCCCAAATGGCAAAAAGTCATGACTCGAGCCCTCAATGCCAAAAACAAACTTAGTTTTGTTGATGGTACCCTCAAACCTCCTAAACCTAACACACCCGAATACACCTAATGGAAACAAACGAAGGATATGGTTCTTACCTGGATCCTCAATTCTATCAGCCCCTCTCTTGCAAATTCTCTTGAATATCATACCAACCCACGTGATATTTGGGTTGATCTTTCCTCTCGGTTTTGCCGTGGCAATAATGCCCGAATTTACCAACTCGAACGGACTCTCTCTTCTCTACACCAAACTGCAAATTCAGTCCATGATTACTACAACCAAATCAAACAAATTTGGGATGAACTTGGTCATCTCCAACAGAGCACTGACCTCCAAGCTTTGCAGCAGCAAGCCGCTGATGAACAGGTGTTCTAGTTCCTCCTCAGCCTCAATGATTCCTTCGCCTCCCTCCGCACTCAAATCTTAGCCATGGATCCACTCCCACCCATAAGCAAAGTCTTCTCTATTTTGTTTCAAGAAGAGCAACAAAGGCTGCTCAATAATTGACCATCTTCATCGGAAACCATGGCCATGGCAGTCCGATTTGGTGGGCGCCCAAAACCCTCCTTCAAGTGCACGGTTTGCGGCAAAGACGGACACACCCGAGATCGTTGTTGGACCCTCGTGGGTTATCCCCCTAGCTGCAACCCGCGACCCAAGACCCAGCCATCCATTCTAGGTCAGCCCCCATCCAGCATAAACTAGACCGCCGTTGCTCCTTCAGCCTCAAGTCCGGTACCTGGCTTGTCACTGGAGCTCTACCAGAAGCTTCTTGGCTTGCTCACGCCATCTTCCTCTCCGATTGAGTTCTCTGTCAACTTCATTGGTAATTTGTTGTCCCCTCACCTTGATTTTCCTCTCAATCGGAGCCTCCATTGGGTGGTAGACAATGGCGCGAGCCACCATATCTGCCACCACAATGAAACTTACACCGATCTCCAACCTCTAGCAGACCCCCACTCTATTCAGCTTCCCACAGGTCAGGATATTCCTTCCGACGTTCTCGGCACGTGTTCTCTCTCCTTTTCTAACCCTCACTCAAGTTTATTTTGTCCTCTTTTAAGCTTTAATTTATTATCTGTTTCCCAAATTGCCTTTCACAATTCTTGCATTATTACTTTCTCTTCTAATAATTGCTTATTTTAGAACCCACAGTCAATGAAGCCGATTGGAGTGGGTGAACTTTGCAATAGGCTTTACGTGTACCGTCCTAACCCTCCTATGGTTTTTACTACTCAATCCACAGCTAATAAGACTCTATGGCATCAACGTCTAGGTCATCCCATTCCTAATATTTTAGATTGCCCTTGTATTCTTTCTGATTGTGATGTTTGTGCTCATTCTAAGCACACAAGATTACATTTTCTAACTTTTGTTAATAAAAGTGTTTTTGCTTTTAATCGAATTTTTTGTGATATTTGGGGTGGATATCATACTTCTTCCTTATCTGGAGCACATCATTTCCTTACAATAGTGGATGATTTTTTCCACACTACTTGGATATATTTAATGCGTTTTAAATCTGAAACTTACACTCATTTAACGCATTTTTTTGCTCTTATCAAAAATCAATTTAACACCAATGTTAAAATCATTCGAACTAATAATGGACAAGAATTTCTCTCTCATCAATTTCAAACTTATGTTCTTGATCACGGCATAATTCACGAACGTACCTGTGTTGAAACTCCTCAACAAAATGGTGTTGCAGAGCGTAAACACCGGCACCTTCTTAATGTTGCTCGCAGTCTACGTTTTCAAGCACACTTATCCCTTCATTTTTCGGGTGATTGTGTTCTCATTGCTACCTACCTCATCAATCGCACTCCTAGTCGTACTCTTCAAAATAAATCACCCTTTGAGGTTCTCTTTAACAAAATACCCAACTACGATCATCTTCGTGTGTTTGGGTGCCTTTTTTATGCACAAACTCTTCGTGCTCACCGTGATAAATTTTCTTCTCGTGCTACTAAATGTGTCTTTCTCGGCTACCCTAACACTCACAAATCATACAAACTCTACAATATTGATACACGGTCTATTTTCTATTCTTGTTATGTCACATTTCATGAACAACAATTTCATTTTCAGGATATTTCCGACACCTCCTCCTCTCCTTCTTCATCTCCAATCATTTCTCTTCCCGTCCCTGAACTCATTTTACCTACTTCTTAGACACCTCTGAATCCTCTTCAAACTTCACCCTCTTCATCTTCACCTCCTCAAACTCCACCCCCCTCATATTCACCTCCACCTGTCTCTCGTCCCTACCGCCATACTACACGGCCTCCCTATCTCTATGACTTCATATGCCCCACCTTACATACAGAGCCCACGGCGTTTTCACTTGTTACAACAGCTTCAGGTACTGCTCATCCTTTATCTGTTTTTCTTTCCTATTCTCATTTTTCTCCTTCACATATTACTTATTTAAATGTTCTCACCTCTTCCGTTGAACCCTCATGCTATTTTGATGCTCTCAAACATCCTCGTTGGCGTGAGGCAATGTCTGCTGAGCTCCAAGATCTAGAAGCTAACTCCACTTGGACTCTTGACCATTTTCCAACTGGTAAGAAACCCATTGGCTGTAAATAGGTTTTCAAAACCAAACTCAAAGCTGATGGATCCATTGAGAGATACAAAGCCCGACTGGTTGCCAATGACTACACTCAAGTTGAAGGACTTGACTACCATGAGACTTTTGCTCTAGTAGCCAAAATGACCACTGTTCGCTACTTATTAGCCATTGCTGCTACAAAAAATTGGATCATTCATCAGCTCGATGTCAACAATATCTTCTTGCACAACGATCTTGATGAACAAGTCTACATGGCCCCACCTCCCGGCTATTGCATTCAGGGGGAGACCCGTGTTTGTTGACTCAGAAAATCACTATATGGTCTCAAGCAAGCCTCCCGCAACTGGTTTTTCAAACTAACTATTGTGCTTCTTGATGCAGGTTTTGGTCAATCTCAGGGTAATCACTCCTTATTCACTCTTGTTACTCACACAAGTATCACTATTATTCTTGTATATGTTGAAGACATCTTAGTTGTTGGCAATGCTCTTCCCCAAATTGAGTTTTTCAAGAATCTTCTCTCCACTCACTTTAAAACCAAGGATCTTGGCCCTCTTAAGTTCTTTCTTGGTCTCGAAGTTGTACGTTCTTGTACTGGTTTTTTCCTAAATTAGTGAAAATATGCTCTTGATATAATTTCCGACAGTGGTCAACTTGGTGCTCGGACACCCTCTTTTCCAATGGAAGAACATTTGAAGCTTTCCAATGAAGATGGATCTCTACTTCCTGATCCTAGCATTTATCATCGTCTAGTTGGTCGTCTTATTTACTTGACCATCACTTAACCTGACATTGTTTATACCGTCAACATTCTTAGTTAGTTTATGCATGCCCCTCGTGTTCCTCATATGACTACTGCTACGCGTGTTCTCCGTTACATCAAAGGGAGCCCCGGCCAAGGCATTTTTTTCTCCTCTTCCAGCACCACTCATGTTACAGCTTATACTGATTCTGATTGGGCCAGCTGCCCCACCACCCATCGTTCTACCATAGGTTACTTAATCCAGCTCGGTACTAGTCCGATCTCGTGGCGTACAAAAAAAAAATAGACTACTGTTGCTCGCTCTTCCGCTGAAGCTGAATACCGCGCCATGACTATCACCACCCATGAGCTCACCTGGCTAAAACAACTTCTCACTAATCTTGGCATTCCTCATCCCGAGCCTTTCCATCTCTACTGTGATAATCAGTCTACATTCCACATTGCTCACAATCCAGTGTTCCATGAAAGTATTAAACACATCGAGATTGATTTTCACATCATTCGCGACAAAATTTGCTCCAGCCTCCTCAAAGCAATTCGCACTTCTTCACATGAGCAAATTGCATATATCTTCACCAAAACTTTAGGCCAGGACCTTTGCCATAATTTTTCATGCAAGTTGGGTATTATGGATCTTCATGCGCCAACTTGAGGGGGAGTATTGACAGAATCATCTCTACCCATAATTATGGATTCCACAAAATCAGGGATTTCTTATTTTTAGGCATCTGTTACAATAACATCTTTTCCTTATATGTAAATTTCCATAATTAGTTTCATTGTACACTTATATATTTTGTAAAGCAGAATACAAAATCAATATACGGTATTATTCAAACACGTCTCCCTTCTCTCTTAATAGGTTATCTTTTGTGCATTATAGATAGTTTTATATAGTCATGCAAACTAGCAAGGCAAATGGGTCATTGGATTTTCCAGTCATCTAGAGAGAAGGGGGGAGAATAAATTTAATTAAGTAAAAAGGCTCTTTATTTGCTCAGATTTGGAAGATCGACCTCCTACTTCGAAGATATGGTAATGGTTTTAGAGGAAGTGACTCGGTTTCATATTTTTTGCACTAGACACCAGAAAGATCCCAGCTTTATTGTCAACGGTTTGCACAATAAAGTTCAATCTAGAGTACATGGATTTTATCCATTTCTATTGGTTTGTTTGTGCACAATTTTTTTTCTTATAAATAATTTTGTGCGTAGTTACTTGCCGTTATCCTTTCGTTTCGTTGTCCGTAATCTTTTTTGTAAAGGTTATATAATGGCTTGTTTGAGAGGTTTATCTTGGGCTTAGTTTTGGCCATCACAAGAGAAAATCAATGATACAAGTGTGTAGAACATCATTTTTAAGACTTGTATGGAAATAACTGCAGTCATGAAGCAAACATAAAATTGTTCAGCATGGCAAAACCATGAAGTTTTTCATTTATAAAAAATATGATTTGGATCTGAACAGAAGGCATTGGCATGCATCTGAACTAATGAGATCCGTTGGGTGCCTTATTGGGCATTATCGCCCGCACAAGAGATACTTGTTAAATGTCGGACGTACGATATTTACCAACAGACCAAGCATGGAATGATTTAGGTCGTTGACGGCTTTGGGTTTTCTGATACTATCTATTTCATTTTGTAAAAATGAATCCCAAGTTCTGTATGTTGCTCATCAAGGTTTGAAATTATAAAAAAAAAAATAGTAACCTTTTATGAAGATAGTTTAGATTTTTATGATGATTGTAATATAGAAGGAGACCAATAAATACACTTCCATTCTTTGTGGTCACTAATATCACTACGTTTTGTTCTCATTATTTTTTATTAATTTCTTAGACTTTTTGTTTTAATATTTCAGCTTGTTAACAAAATCATATCTGATATTTGGTATACTACATTAATATTTCATGATCTTCATTTAATTTTGTAACAATTTTCTATTACTAAAATATATTAGAGATGACAACATGTAAAGTCGTGAACTAGGTTGAGTCAATGGCAAGACTTTGGTCCCACTCTAACATTTACATTTCTGATCTAGTGGATACAAGGTCCCTTCAGAATCCGCCTCTGTTTGACTTGAAGGCTCATTTGTATTTCTTCTCTACTCTTTCTCGATTCGGTCTTAGTGGTAAAGACTAAGAGTCTATGACGATGGAGTTGGTTTCTGTTAGGGTCCCGACAAGAAGAGGAGATCAAGGAGGAACCGAAGTTGGGAAGACTTTCGAAGTAGAGAAGTACAAGGAGTTGAAGAAGCAACAACGACGTCGTGCGAAGGAAAATAAAGTGATCTGTTTTATGATTTAATAGAAGCAGTAAATGTCTGGGTGCTGTGCACCGTTTCTTATTGTTTAAGTTGGGTGCCACGCACCGTTTTGTAGTAGAGTCTTTTTAATAGAGTCTGTAAACGCAGTGTTTGGTATTTAATCCAAATGGTGCGTGCGTCTGTCATATGGGTTTTTCTACTGTCAGGGTCAACTTAGTTATTCTCAATTCTGTTAGGAAAAGAGAGCATCTTAAGGCAAGGAAGGGTGAGTGGGAAGGCATATGAACAATCTGAAAAAGAATTACTCTGTAGTGATTATTTCATCTTGGAGGTTAGGGAGCCCTCGAAGTTACTCCCGTAGCAATTCCATTGTCATCTTCCTTTCTAGCAATTCTTCATACATCTGGCATGCACTTTGCTTTATCATTACAGCAACCATATTCCACCATTTGCACCATATACCCAATACACAACAACGCACAAACAAGCCTAATATCCACAACTATCAAGGGTCTTAACAGTGGTATCAGTATTCACCAATCCTATGGCAGAAAATACTAGATCCAAGCATCAACAACATGAGGAGTTACAACAACAAATACTGGAAATGAGACAATAGAATGAGCAAACCCAGCAAACGATGAAGAACTTCTAGAATAATTTTGACACACTCAATGACATGATGCGCACAATCGTTCAGCAACACCAAGAACAACATCAAAACCAACATCAATATCAGCAAAACAATCAGCACCAGCACCAGGAATAGAGCCAACTGCAGTATGAAGACCAAGAACCACAAGAATAAAAAAGAGGCAACTTAAGAGGCGTGCGCTTAGACTTTCCACATTTTCAAGGAGACCATCCAGCCTCATGGATTTTCAAAGCACACCAGTACTTTGAATATCAATAGACTCCCGTGCCACATCGCATGCTCATGGCATCCTACCACATGGAAGGGGAAGCCCTTGTTTGGTACCAAGAGTCTTTTGAGAGGGGCCATTTCCATGACTGGGACATGTTCACCAGGTCTATGCTCCTCCGATTCGGGCCGACGTCTTATGATAGTCCCATGGAGGCACTAACTCGATTAAAACAGTCCAGCTTTATTACAGCTTATACAGCACAATTTGAAGTACTGGCCAATCGGTTGAGGGGCCTTTCAGATGAGCACAAGCTGCGTTGTTTCATAAGCGGGCTGAAAGATGAAATCCGTCTTCCCATAAAAATGTTTAATCCTGTCAATATAAATGCAGCATATGGATTAGCAAGAACACAAGAGGAATATCTCTTTAAGTGTAAAAAAATCCAGCAAGCATACAAGGAAGAAGTCTAGTGAACCTTTTGGGGGGTTTTTCCCGAGGGTCTTACTCGGGTAGCAGCAACACAAAGTGGTCTGGCCCTACTGGTGCCACCAGATCAGTTCTCTCAGATCAAATGGATGAAAAACGAAAAAATGGGCTGTGTTACCACTGCGACGAGAAGTGGAACCCAAACCATAAGTGCAGAAAACCGAGGATTTATTTCCTCCAAGCTGATGAGGGAGATGTAGAGAATGAGGAGGACAACCCTACAAGGGTTGATGAAGAAGTGGGCAAGGACAACAAGGCTGATGACAAGGTAGAGGTACCTGAAATTTCACTGGCTACAATTGCAGGCACTCCGATAGTAAGCATAATGAGGCTAGTGGGCAGCATAAAAGGGGAGAAACTGGTGATCTTAGTGGACTCGGGCAGCTCACATAATTTCATAGATTTAGCTTTAATTCCAAAGCTGAAATTGGCAGTGGATCATTCAATTGCATTGGGTGTCAAGGTAGCAAACGCTCAATGCTTGAGAAGTGGGGGAATGTGCAATGCGGTGAATGTAAAGGTGCAAGGTACCTTATTTAAACCCTCTCTTTATTTACTTGATCTTGCTGGATGTGATGTCGTGTTAGGCGTCCAATGGTTAGAAACATTGGGCCCCATAACTTGGGACTTCTCTAAATTGCTGATGAGTTTTAGACATGAGGGGAAGTTGATTGAATTGCAAGGGGTGAAGCTGAAACCTTCTGTGGTGGAGGATGGTCATAAAATGCCTAAGGGCAAGGGTGTTTTGTTACAAATTATGGCTGTTACGGAGGAAGGGAAGGGGCAAATAAATTTGGAGGGTGATATTACTCAAGTCCTAGAGGAGTTCCAAGGAGTTTTTAATGAGCCTAAAGAGCTGCCTCCACCATGTAACCATGACCACCAGATTATTCTCAAGGAGGGTACGCAACCCACAGCTAATAGGCCTTACCGGTATTCGTACTATCAAAAAACAGAAATAGAGAAAATAGTGGCTGAGCTCTTGAAATCAGGGGTGGTATGACCTAGCTCCAGCCCTTTTTCTTCTCCTGTTCTGCTGGTCCGCAAGGCCGATGGGAGTTGGAGATTATGTGTGGACTATAAGGCTTTAAATAAGGAGACGGTGAAGGCAAATTTTCCAATTTCGGTGATTGATGAGCTGTTGGATGAATTGTTTGGCTCGGTTATTTTCTCTAAACTTGACTTAAGGTCGGGTTATCACCAAGTGAGGGTAGTTGAGAAGGATATACCTAAAACAGCGTTTCACACTCATGATGGGCATTACGAGTTTTTGGTAATGCCCTTTGGCCTAACTAATGCCCCGACCACATTCCAAGGGTTAATGAACGATGTCTTTAAGCCCTATCTAAGGAAATTTGTGGTGGTATTTTTTTACGACATCTCGGTCTATAGCAAGAGTCGAACTGAACATTTAGAGCATTTAAATAAGGTTCTATCCTTACTGCAACAAAACAACCTATACGCCAAAAGATCTAAAGGTAAATTTGATGTTAGGGAAATTGATTACTTGGGTCATGTGATTAATGCGGAAGGAGTGATGGCGGATGCTTCTAAGGTGGCTGCTATGCTAGATTGGCCCGAGCCCAAGAATGTAAAATCTCTAAGGGGATTCCTAGGATTGACGGGGTAATATCGGAAGTTTATCCTGAATTATGGGAGTATTGCAGCCTCACTCACTGATTTGTTGAAGAAAAATGCTTTCTCTTGGAGTGAGGAGACAAGGAAGGCGTTTACAGCCTTGAAACAGGCTGTTGCACACCTTCCAGTTTTAAAGTTACCAGATTTCAGCAAGCCCTTTATTATTGAGTGTGATGCTAGTGGGATTGGGCTGGGAGCAGTTTTAATGCAGTCCGGACAGCCCATTGCTTATCTAAGTAAGGCCATTAAGGGCAAGGCTCTCCTCTTATCGACCTATAAGAAAGAAGTACAGGCTCTCGTGACGGCTATCCAAAAATGGAGGCCTTACCTCCTTGGTCAGTCTTTTATAATTAGGACTGACCAACAGGCCCTCAAGTTTTTACTTGAACAACGGGTGGGAACTGAGATGCAGCACAAATGGGTGGCAAAATTGATGGGCTATCAATTTTCTATTGAATACAAAAAAGGAAAAGAAAATAGAGTGGTTGACGCACTCTCAAGGAGGATGGAGGATTCAAAAAAAGCTGAATGTGCAGCTATATTGTCTTTCCCTTCTCCCTCTTGGTTAGAGGAGTTGAAGAAGAGCTATTAAGAGTCTAGTGAGCTGATTGTATTATTGGACCAGCTTCAGTCAAACAAGAATGTACCCAAGGGTTTCTCACTAAGGCAAGGGGTGATCATCAAAAAGGGAAGAATTGTGTTGGCTGGAAACTCTGATTTTAAAAAGAAGGTACTGCAATTTATTCATGACAGCCCTCAAGCAGGTCACTCGGGGTACTTGAAAACATACAAGAGAGCTAAACTGGATTTTTATTGGAAGGGTATGAAGAAGGACATCAAGAAGCTAGTAAGGGAATGTGATACTTGTCAAGCCATGAAAAATGAGACTGTCCACCCAGCGGGATTACTCCAACCACTTCTCATTCCCAACCAATCCTGGACGGATATATCACTTGACTTTGTGGAGGGTCTACCAGTGCCAAAAGGGTACAGTGTAATATTAGTGGTGGTTGACCAACTCTCTAAATATGGGCATTTCATACCTTTGGCCCATCCCTATACAGCTCAGGTGGTAGCAGAGGAGTTCATGAAAAAAAATTTTAAGCTCCATGGGGTTCCTAGGTCTGTGGTGTCAAATAGGGACCCAATTTTTCTGAGTAACTTTTGGAAGGCTATTTTTATTGCACAGAGGTCTTCACTTGACTTCAGTTCAGCTTATCATCCCCAATCAGACGGCCAAACTAAAGCAGTAAATAAATGTGTTGAAGGATATTTACGTTGTTATGCAAGTTCTAAGCCTAAAGGTTGGTCTCACTGGCTCTCAATGGCCGAATGGTGGTATAATACCACCTATCATACAGCGACAAAAATGACCCCCTACCAAGCTGTCTATGGCTACCCCCCACCATCTCTGATGTCCTACATTCTAGGCACAGTTACAAATGAGGCAGCAGATCAATTTCTCAACAACAGGGACCAGATAATAAACTTGCTTAAACAAAACTTGACAGATGCTCAACATAGGATGAAGTCTTATGCGGATAGACAGAGAACTGAACATGTATTTGAAAATGGAGACTAGGTTTACATGAAGCTACAACCATATCGTCAAAAGACCCTAGCTTTGAGGCGAAATCTGAAGCTATCACCCAGGTTCTATGGGCCTTTCTAGGTGGAGGAAAGGATCGGCTTTGTGGCCTATCGTCTTAAGCTACCGGAGTCTTCGAAAATACTCCACGTTTCACGTGTCTTGTCTTAAGAAGAAGTTGGGTTCATAGACCCCAATCCTCCCGTATCTCCCTCCCACTGATTCCTCTGGTGAGATTCAACCATAACCGAAACTGATTTTGGATAGGAAGATGAAGAAACAGGGAAATCGAGTGGTAACTGAGGTGTTGGTGAAGTGGATGGGCTATCGACGGAAGAGAATAGCTGGGAGATCTTGTGGAAGCTTCAAAATCTTTACCCACACCTTGTGGGCAAGATTCTTTTAAGAGGAAGGGAATGTTAGGGTCCCGACAAGAAGAGGAGATCAAGGAGGAACTGAAGTTGGGAAGACTCTCGAAGTAGAGAAGTACAAGGAGTTGAAGAAGCAACAACAACGTCGTGCGAAGGAAAATAAAGTGATCTGTTTTATGATTTAATAGAAGCAGTAAATGTCTGGGTGCTGCGCACCGTTTCTTATTGTTTAAGTTGGGTGCCACGCACCGTTTTGTAGTAGCGTCTTTTTAATAGAGTCTGTAAACGCACCGTTTGGTATTTAATCCTAATGGTGCGTGCGTCTGTCATATGGGTTTTTCTACTGTCAGGGTCAACTTAGTTATTCTCAATTCTGTTAGGAAAAGAGAGCATCTTAAGGCACGGAAGGGTGAGTGGGAAGGCATCTGAACAATCTGAAAAAGAATTACTCTGTACTGGTTATTTCATCTTGGAGGTTAGGGAGCCCTCGAAGTTACTCCCGTAGCAATTCCATTGTCATCGTCCTTTCTAGCAATTCTTCATACATTTGGCATGCACTTTGCTTTATCATTACAGCAACCATATTCCACCATTTCCACCATCTACCCAATACACAACAACACACAAACAAGCCTAATATCCACAACTATCAAGGGTCTTAACAGTTTCCATTCAAAATGAACAATTATGACTACAATTACTGACTCATACTACAATTATTGACTCATACTATATTAGAAAAATTGATGAAAATTTATATCATGCTACATCATAAGACTACAAAATACCTCATGATATATTTTACATAGTTCCAATTTATTTTATATTGAAAGTGATTTCATAGATTTTTTTTGTTATAGCCGTAGGCATGACCAATCATATTGGTCAAACGGCGGGCCTGGATGAGCTGTAGACTCAAATCTTGAGTTTGATTTCACACTTAAGATTTTTTCTGGATTAATACCAATACACTATTATGATGGGTGTAGTAATTTATTCAGGAAGAGCCTTGTCTTGGTGAACTTTCACATCATCCAAAAAATAATTAAAATTAAACAAAAGCACCATCCAAAATAATGAATACACATGTGCATGGGTTGTATGCCAGTATCTTGGTATTGCTTTGAGTTAGAGTAGACGCAAGCAAATTAATTCAGTTTAGCTGAAGAGGATTAGATGCAAGCACTCTGTTAACACTTCCTATCCTATCTTTTGTGTGTGTGTGTATATATATATATATANCATCCTTCATGTGTTGTTGTTTTGTATCTTTCATAAACTTTTTAATTGAGTTTGATTGAGTTCCATTGTTTTTCTTTTTTCGGTTTTTTGGATCAACGGAGAGAAGATAAGGAACTTATGACGATAGACACCTCAAGTTTACCTCCAATGCAGCAAAGAATATTTCCATAGCAACCAATTGAAAATACTTGAGAAGTAAAGGTCTAGAAAGCCATGACTGGGTGGTGTATGGGCTGCAAATGAACATTTTTTGAAAGGTAACAATGCAGCCACTTTTGGGAATATTCTTTTGATAGTTTTTTGTATAGAACATAGTACAAACTTGAAACCACAAATTCAGCCACATTTAGAAGTTCTAATTTGTTAGTTTTTTGTATAGAACTATGCACAAACCTGAAGCCACAATGCAGCCAGTGGATAGTCTAGATTTTATTTTGTTGGGCGAATTATGATGGTGGTACACTAAAGTGTTGTTGTGAATGGTTTGAGAGTATTATGTGAATGAATAAGCATGAATGAGTATTATGTGAACGAATATATTTGCAATCTGAACTTACTTTATTATAGATTTTGCTTTAATTACTATGTTCAGGATATGACAATGTCTCATTTTATTGATGAAAATGTTTCTTTTCCTTCTTTGACAATGTGAAAGAGACATACTGGATGTGTTTTTCTCTTCATTTTATGCTTCTATACAATATTGTTTGAAGTGATTGAATCCGTTGAGTTATGGTGGATTTTGTTGACTTGGTGATCTAGCTGATTGCTATACTTTCTTTACCATACTGCATGCAAATACTTGTTACCCTTGAAGATTAATTTCTTGAGTAATGCTTCATAAAGTCGTGGAATGCGCAAGAGTTGTACAGTCGCTTTAAAAAAGAGTAGAGTCCACTATTAAAAAATTAATTTCTTTTCATGTGAGTCCCATATTTATTCACTTTTTTCAAAGCGACTATACGACGCTTGCGCACTCATGACTGCAAGTATTATTTCTCTAATTTCTTTTAGGATGATCATTGTTTATTAGGTAGCACCGGTCATTAAAAGATAATCAAGGACCTCATAGGTACATTAGCATGTTGGAAATATCCTTGTCCACCCTCACGTCTAAAGAGGCCCAAAGGTTCTCATTTGTGGTGTACCTAGCTATAATTATTCAATTGGATTTGACTAAAAAACAAAACAAAACAAGAATATTTTTATTATATAATCTATTCTTTTTATTTTTTGAATTAATTTATATTTTAATTTAATTTATAAATTTAGATTAATTTAAAATAGAACATAATTATATGATATTGTATATGGGAATATATTGCAAATATCAAAAGATATGAGGATATTATTGATAGTTAGAGAAAATATTTGAAATAAATAAAAAAAGATTAAAAAGTATAATATTTAAATGATATGAAGAAAAAATAGATAAACTGATGTATGGTATATTGTAAAAGTCAGTATGTAAAATAAAAAAAGTTAATTCTGATAATGTATTTTAAAGAATATGATCAAGAAGCTATTGAGAGTGCTCTAAGCTAGCTAGGCTGCACGTTAAATTAGAGTGCAAAAGTTTCATACTATAGATTCAATAATTCATATATCCTACTGAACGTAGTGTGCAAAAGTCCACAGAATATATACAAAAGCACATCTACCCCTGTATTATTATTCATACTTTTTTATCTTTTGACCATATATCTTATATACGTTGTATATATATTCGGATTGTTCTTGACCCTTTTGCTCACTATTCACTCACTAAACGCTTGTCCAAATGGATTCATTCCCGAGATCAAGAACGTCCAGTTTCAGCCCCTCAGAGCAGTGGCTCCTAATGACAACTACAATATGCATTTGTGCATTTCTGGTTTATGTAATTTATGATGCAATAATGGCTACAGTGTCCGATCTCTTGCAACGTTTGCTGGTTATTTCTCCTCTGTTACTTGTCATTGCTATTCATCGGCTTTCCACAGGCAGGCATCTTATAACCCTCCCCATTCCAGGGTCGGAGCCAGGTGCTATCCACCGAGCCGGGGGCTCTCCTTGGGGTGTAACCTTTGTACTTGTACTGATTTTCTTTCTCATATCCCACCGAACTTCCTTGCATGGTCTTTGTTATATTTTTATTTTTCTCTTTTATTTTTTTCCATGCATGGTGTGATCTTCCTATATATATATAT
>QEOW01073360.1:56172-77852 GCA_003123825.1 Juglans hindsii
ATATATATATATGTCCATGCAGAAATGTGTATGCTTAGCTTGTATAATGAAGGTTTCTCCAACTTCATTTCATGTCCATGGAACAGGAAGTGAGGAGAAGGATTGGCTGCTGCTATATGAAAGTAAACTGTAATCTTGTGTACGTCCAACTTATTTCTTAGAAAGAATAAATCGCATTATATACATATTTACTATTTAAAAAGGATTCCCAGAGTTTGGTATCGTCTTTTTTTGATCCCTAAAGTCCTTTTATTAATGAATATTAGGAATCGAAGAAAACAGAATCAATAAGTTATGGAGTTTAATAAAGCAAACGATCGATCTCTGCATACTCTTCATATGCATAAATTTTGTAGTTTTTAAATATTTTCTTCCACGTGGATTGGGTTTGATCAAGAAGTATGGAGTCATATTCCACCAAAAAGTGATGAATTTGGGCTCTCTAAACATTGTCATCTCGTGAAAGTACTTCTTCTCACTTCTCACTTCTCACTTCTCACTTCCTTTCCTCCACCTTTTAAAAACATAGGCTCAGCTTTGCCATAGAGCTAAAAATGATTTGCAACGAGAAAGAAGGATACCTACCCCGTCCACCTCGATCCCTACGCTCTAGCTTGCTCACCTAGCTTGGCCAAACTTGACTTTCAACTTGAAAATTGGATTTATTGAGCATTAGTATTGATCTATACTTATGCATATATAAAATTACCTCTTTTGCATATCCACTTTACCATTTAAGTAAAATTTTCACATTAACTTATGCATATTTGAGACAAAATGATAATAAAATATTATTATTAATTTTTTGTTAAAATTAATTTTTTTATATACTATATTAAAAATATAATAAAATGGAAAAAATGTATATAATATATTATAATAATAAAATGAATGTGCAAATGAAGATTTGTTGTGATGTTGAAGGAGGGAGAAAATGAAAGTATTGTGAGAGAGAGAGTGAGATGAGAGATAAATAATGATTAAAATATAATTTGTAGGGTGAATAGTAGTTATCTAAATTTGGATAAGAACTGTTCATAATAGCTAAATATTTAGATATGCATAAGCCAATGTGAAAGATTTTAGGATCATATTATGTAAATATGACTTTGCATATGCATATGCATAGACCAATGTTAAAGCTCTTGGTTAGGTTTGGATTGTGAGTTAAAATGAAATTAGTTGATATGAAATTAGAATAAAATATTATTAGAATATTATTTTTTAATATTATTCTTGTTTTAATATTAGATGAGATGAAATAGGTTGCGGCAAAATTTTTGAGATGCAAGGGAAATGGTGCATGTATGGGACCATCCTCTCAAAGGACCCTTCTAGAGTCACTGCAGGGGCTCCCACTAGTGTGTTTTTTTTTTTTTTGTTCTTTTTCATTTTTTACATATATTTTTTAATATTTTTAAATATTTAAAAAAATTAAAAAAAATCACAACAATATTAAAAACCATTTTTTAATCAAGAAATTTAAAAAAAAAAAAAAAATCCCAGCGGGAGCCCCAAGCGGGAGCTCCCAACGGGAACACTAGTATTTTCCCCTCTCAAAATATAACTAATTAATTAAGCCTATTCTATTCTACTCTACTCTACTACATATATTGTATCATATGGAAAGCAATGGACTATTATAAAGAGCTTTAACATGCACTATCCGTTTCCACCAGAACTAAACATGACCTTTTTTTTAAGAGAGACACTTCGGGCCGGTCGGGTGTGAAATGTTAGTTTACACCAGCAAATGAAAAATTGACACTTTTGAGTTTCAATAGAATTGAGAAATAAACTGCTTGTAGCAGATCTCAATTTCTCTTCATGTTCAATCACTCTGCCCCCACCCAAAACATTTGAGCCCCCACCCCGTCGAAACACTGCCCCTACCCCATTGAAACGCTGCCCCACCTTTGTTGGCCTCCTCCTGTCATTCTGAAAAAATTTGCCGTCGAAACAGTGTCGCCCACCCTTACCTCGGCAACTTCGATTCCTGGCCGTCGAAACAATATCTCATTCTGTGTGTAAAAAGAACGTTTGAAGCATTGTAAACTCCTTCGATTCCTTGTAGTTTAGATTCCTGGCCACACCCACTGTCCTTGACTCCCTTCTGTGTGCAAAACTTCCATCTCCTGAAGCATTGTAATTTCTGAGGTTAGATATACATTTTTGATTTGGTAATTTTTTATTTGGTAATTTGTGTTTGGTAATTTTTTAGAAAATGTGAGAAACTAAATTTGATGAAAAACTTTGGTGATAAAATGAGTAAAGATGCTTATACGTTGGTTGCGATTTGAGCGTTGGTCGCCATTTGAGCTCCTTTTGCTTGGAGGTGAATCACTATATATTCATCCTGAAGGTCTTCCCGTATTCCCAAACCAAAATGCTATTAAAAAATTTAATCAAATAAAAGACAAAAACGTGGTCCAAAAAGGTTGTAGAATAATGTGATGTTGTCGTTGTCTTCAAGGCCAAAAATTTAATTAAATGAAAGTTGAGGATGTGGTCAAAAAATGGACTTTTATAATGGGATATCTTTGTCTTTGTCTTGGTGTGGTCCAACAGTTTAATCAAATGGAAAGTGGAATATATGGTGGGTTATGTGGTTTATTATATATATATGTGTGTGTGTTATCTTAGTATGACATGGTTTGAAAATGACTCACATGGTCAAGTATTTTTCTGATATCAGGTTGAATGATGAGTACTTCAAGACGAGATGATGTTGAGATTTTAGATGATAGCACTGATGACGCTGAAATTCTTGAAGAGGATGGCGAGGTTGAACAAGACAAGGGAAATAATACGATGTCATTTTCATATGTGGAGCCGTATGTGGGGCTACAATTTGACGATATAGAGGATGCGCATAGTTGCTATAAAGCCTTCTCCAGACGGATTGGTTTTAGCATTCGAACAAACCATACTCGGTTGTCAAATATAGACAGATCATTAATTGGGGTAGAGCATGTGTGTTCAAGAGAAGGATTTCGTCGTCATAATTCTAAACTTAAAGAGAGAGCAAGACCCAAGGCTGCAGAAACAAAGTATGGGTGTAAGGCGACAATGACAATAAAGAAGGATGGAGAAAAATGGGTTGTGTCTAAGTTTGTACTCCAGCATAATCATGAGTTGTTAACACCTAGGAGTACAAGTTTGCTTCGTGGGCATAGAAGGGTTACACCTGCACAAAAAAATTTAATAGACACGCTAAATGAGTCTGGGATACCAACACGAAAAATAATGTCCGTGTTAAGTAAGGAGTCAGGCGGTGATTATAATGTTGGTTTCATACCAAAGGACATTCAGAATTACTTAGGCCATCGAAGGAGACAAGTTCTCGGAGAGGGAGATGCACAAAAGTTATACGCTTACTTTTTGGAAAGTGAACGTAATAATCCAGGTTTTGTATATTCGATCCAAGTTGATGCAGATGGGTCGATGGGGAATTGCTTTTGGGCAGATGCTAGATCAAGGGCCGCATACCAGTATTTTGGAGACGCTGTTACGTTTGATGCTACTTATCTCACAAATCGCTACAAGATGCCATTTGTTCCATTCACTTGAGTTAATCATCATCATCAATCTGTGATGTTTGGATGTGCGTTACTTGTAAATAAAACGCCCGAGTCTTATACATGGTTATTGAAAACATGGCTAGAAGCGATGCTTGGTCGTGCTCCCTCTACAATAATAACTGATGATGACAAGGCAATGGCTAGGGCAATCGCAGAGGTATTGCCCAATACAACACACAAATTGTGCTTATGGCATCTGTTACAAAAAGTTCCTGAACATCTAGCTCATATTTACAACAAATATCCACAATTTCAACATGATTTTAACCATTGTATTCATGAGACACTGACTATTGAGGAGTTTGAGATGAAGTGGACTGATATGTTATCGAAGTACAATATTGAAGAAAATAGTTGGTTGCAGAATATTTATACCAGGAGAGCAAAGTGGGTGCCAGCTTACTTGAGAGGCACATTTTGTGCTGGAATGTCCACAACTCAACGGAGTGAGAGTATGAACAAGTTTTTTAAAGACTATGTTCATGCAAGTACGATGATAAGTGACTTCGTCCATCAATATGATAAAGCATTGAACGCCCATTATTTTAGCGAGAAAGAGAAAGATGTGAAGACAAAAACATCAATGCCAATTATGAGGACTACTTACAGTATTGAAGAGGAATTGGCCAAGATCTACACAAGAAAATCATTTATGATATTTCAAGATGAGTTGCTTAATTGCCAACGGTACAAGGCCCACAAAACACAGGAGGAAGATGGAAGAAAAATCTACTTGGTGGGCATTGATGGGAAAGAAAAGCCGACATATGAAGTGACACTTGAGAAGGAGAACAACATAGTTTCTTGTACATGTTGTAAGTTTGAATTTATTGGCTTTCTATGTCGACACAGCCTACATGTTTTGGCAAAAAAAAGTTGTTTGAACATTGTATTTCAATCATATGTTTTAGAAAGGTGGACGACCAATACAAAGAGTCGTGTGCTAAATGGGATATGTGTTGATGAGGGGCCATTGGAGATGGTCCCAACTGCGTTAGTCATGAAACATCGTTTGATGAGACAGTTTTATAAAGTTGCCGAGGTGGGGTCACTATCTATACAGAGATTTGAGCATGCTTCTAGGGGAATAGAGAATATTCACGCAGAGCTTCTATTGATGAACATTGATGGTGATGGTAATGTGGAGGGAGATACAGTCCAGAGCCAATTACTCTCAAACTTTTCATTGCAAGATCCACCACATATTGTGTCCAAGGGAAGGCCGAAATCATTACGACAAAAGAATCCAAAGGAAAATGTACCAATGAAAAAGCGACGATGCAGCATCTATAAAGAAGAATGGCATATAAGAAGCAAATGTCCATCACATAGGTACTTGCAATAATTCCACATGTACATATACTTATGTCAAAAGTTACCTTTTATTAGCTTCTATTTTGATGAAAGAATTTTTTTTTCACTTCAGGAATATTGGGGAACCAAGCTCAACTATGTTATATCCAGACCCAACCACCATATCAACTACATTTGACATGTTTGAATACTATGCTCTATTATATTTCAAGATACTTTTTTAATTAGTCGGTTCTTTTTTAACAGTGGCAATATATTTTAACAGTGTGGTAATATATTTGTTCCCTTTCGCAGGAATGTGCAAGATCTGACTATGTCACAAAATGAAGATTTCGGATCATAGTGGAATTATTATCTATCACAAGATCATTAGTATTGGAATTATTATCTATCAATATGGAAAAAATTACTAAGTTTTGTAGCCATTGGATTTGGCGTGCAGCTTGTCTGTAATATTTTTTATTTTAAACTTGTAAGTTTAGATTGGATGTGAGATAGACTTCTAGTGGTATGTGAAAGTTTGTCTCAGGAATTGAAATCCAATATTTTGTTCATATGTCACTTCTTGAGTTCAAATCCAATATTTTATTTTGTTAATGTGTCTGATTAATGTTTTATTAATATGAAAGGTATAGTTGTAGATGGTGACAGATGCTAGAACATGATATCTACAAGAAAAATAGTCTTACAAATGCAACTTCAATAGTCTGCAACAACCCAGGAGTCTTTTACAAAAAATAGTATTGCACAAATACAACTTGAATGAAGCTGGTTCAGAAAATAAATACAACTTGATAAGCCACATGTACATCTTAATGTAGCATTAAACGATTTACATTATCATTGACTTTAATGAAATTTAGACTAACTAATAACGCAATAAATAAAACTTTTTGGATTGCCCGACGTCCGTAGGTTGGAGGGAATGCAACAATAACATAGTGGTCTTCGTTCAGAGATCACTTCATCTTCTGCCCTCATAGACTGTATACTAGATATGGTGTCTCCTCCACTACATTCCATATTGCTGCAAAGAATGCAATGGAATCAATGCACAAAACAGCCTGGAAAGGGGTGGGAGAGGGGACCTGGGCAGCAAAATAATACAACCACTCAGCAGCAAACAAATACAACCAAACAGTAGCCAAAAAAATAGCAGTTATATATCATAATTCAAGACACAACAGTATGGACCAGTTTATGTTTAATTTGTCAGCTCATGTTATTTTTTTCTCTTTCTTGGCCATGAAAATGAAAATGAAAATGAGACTGAAGGGTGGTTTTTGATATGAAAAAAAAAAAGGACTGCTACTAATCTTCTGGTGGTGGCCTATTCACAATCTGTTGCTAATATGAGTTCCTACTAAATAAATATGCTAGATAATAAGTAGCTTACACATAGTACAGGAATATCATACAGATTTTTATTTTTTTCATAGGAGTACAGGAATACTCATCTCTCTCAGATGATTATTGCCAACGTTACTTAATGTTAAAGGATCTACTCTTACATGTGAAAGGGATGTCGATGTCTTCAACTTAAGACTTTACAAGTGAAAATATTATCATCTCTGAACATAACAGTAAGGCACAATGCAAGACACAAATTGGTGGTAAAGAGACAGAAAGTATTCACAAACCATTAATCTACAAAATTGGTGGTAAAGAGACAAAAAGGCACAATGTATTCACAACTAGTAATCTACCCCAAGATTAGAATAAGAGCACTTCAAAGTTGGTGGTAAAGAGACAAAAAGTATCAAACATCCAAGAGCAAGACACGGAGTTTTGATTATCATAAATTGAATTATCAAAAATCGATTATCCTTTTTCTTTACCTTTATGTATTTTTCATTCCCTGTTGTTTATGATGTTCACGTTTAACTGAGTCTGTAGTATGCCACTCATACGAATTCTTCTGATCTATTAAGTATATTTAATCAAATGAACAAAACTTCAGACTTAAGAACTGGTAATGTTGGCATCTCTCCAATGTATCGTGTAGGTCATGATAAACTATTGTGGAAGACTGAACTACTAATTATTTCTTGAAGAAAATCGACCCAGCCTAGAAATATGAAGAAAATCAACCCAGCCTAGAAATATAAAGAAATTCGAACCAGCCTAAATAAATCATAAATCGACCCAGTTGATTGCTAAACAAAAAAACTTACGGGTTCGTTGCTTCTTGTCGTTCCAAATCACTCGATGGAGGCGCGGGCGAGAGAAGAAGAATCGGGGAGAGGAGAGAAAGAAGAGAGGGAGAATCGCTGCGTGCAAGAATCGGGTAGAAGAGAGAAATAAGAGAGGGAGAATCGCTGCGGGGGAGAGGAGAGGAGAGGGGGAAATCATGGATAGGAGAGGAAAAGGGGTAACGACAGAGGGAGTCTGAGTTTCGGGAATTGGTTAAATGCATTGTAGTGTATTGTAAGACAAATACACTTCACAGATGTTAAAGTCCTATTGGTCGGTGTCAAAACGAAATACTCAGCCGACCGTTTTTTAGCTTTTCCCTTTTTTTAATGTGCAAGTCCATCTCTACAGCACAAAGTACATTTTAAGCATTCTAGTTTCACCTACTCACATCATACTTCTCCACTTCTCTTAAATCTGCCCTACGTACTACCAATAAGCTCACCAGTTTTAATATCTATTAATCATTGGATGATTAGAAATTAAATAATAAAAAAAAACATAACAGTAGGTACTTGTCATATTTACATAGACAGAAATTTTTTACCTAACGAGTTCTGTCTTTCTAAAAGCTTTTTGAGGAGTTTGAAATAAGAGAAATGATACTTACAGTTGTGAGTACGCTAGTACCGCACAATTATTTAAAAAAAAATGAATAAATATTATACCTACATGGAAAAAAAACTAATAATAAATCTTACTTTTTTTCAAAGTGAGTACTGCATGACGCTTGCGCACTCCACGACTATACGTAGCATTACTTATAATAAAATCATCTTATACAGCACACGACTATGACATTAATGTATGCTCTATGCATCATGACTTATATTATATATTGGAGTATCCATCGTGTGTACCATGGAATCATCCAAATTAAGTTGTGCACTTATCACATGTTCTACTTGCAATTTTGAAAATTCCGTCCTTTAAACAATTTATTTATTAAAAATGTTGTTTAGATTGAGAAAGCTTTTCAGACTTGTTTTTATAAAAATTTGAAAAAGTTGGGGGACTTGTTAGAAATTATTTTTAGGAAGAATATTTTTATGGGACAAATATCTACTTATACCTTGATAATTGAAATTCTGTTTATATGAAAGACGTTTGAATTGAGAGTATGCAAACTTTTAGGAAACTCTTGGCTTCAGAACATGATGACCTTATTTTCACAAGGACACCATGCACAAGATGAGTTGATCATCGACTGACCGATTGGTTTTTCACACATTAGGCCCGCCCAGGAAAGCCCGAGCCCAAAAGAAGGGATCGACTTAACTAGGGGTGTGCAAAATTCCGAGAATTCCGACTCCGTCCGACCTCCGCTCCGACGCCGACTCCGACGGAGTCGGAGTTGTCGGAATTCGGAGTCGGAATTCGGCACTACTCCGACTAGTGCTTCGGAATCGGAGTCGGAGTCGGCGCTACATGGAGCTCCGACTCCGACTCTGACGATGTCGGAGTTGTTGGAATTCGGAGTCGGAAGTCGGAACTACTCCGACTAGTGCTTCGGAATCGGAGTCGGAGTCGGCGCTACATGGAGCTCCGACTCCGACTCTGACGATGTCGGAGTTGTTGGAATTCGGAGTCGGAAGTCGGAACTACTCCGACTAGTGCTTCGGAATCGGAGTCGGAGTCGGCGCTACATGGAGCTCCGACTCCGACTCTGACGATGTCGGAGTTGTTGGAATTCGGAGTCGGAAGTCGGAACTACTCCGACTAGTGCTTCGGAATCGGAGTCGGAGTCGGCGCTACATGGAGCTCCGACTCCGACTCTGACGATGTCGGAGTTGTTGGAATTCGGAGTCGGAAGTCGGAACTACTCCGACTAGTGCTTCGGAATCGGAGTCGGAGTCGGCGCTACATGGAGCTCCGACTCCGACTCTGACGATGTCGGAGTTGTTGGAATTCGGAGTCGGAAGTCGGAACTACTCCGACTAGTGCTTCGGAATCGGAGTCGGAGTCGGCGCTACATGGAGCTCCGACTCCGACTCTGACGATGTCGGAGTTGTTGGAATTCGGAGTCGGAAGTCGGAACTACTCCGACTAGTGCTTCGGAATCGGAGTCGGAGTCGGCGCTACATGGAGCTCCGACTCCGACTCTGACGATGTCGGAGTTGTTGGAATTCGGAGTCGGAAGTCGGAACTACTCCGACTAGTGCTTCGGAATCGGAGTCGGAGTCGGCGCTACATGGAGCTCCGACTCCGACTCTGACGATGTCGGAGTTGTTGGAATTCGGAGTCGGAAGTCGGAACTACTCCGACTAGTGCTTCGGAATCGGAGTCGGAGTCGGCGCTACATGGAGCTCCGACTCCGACTCTGACGATGTCGGAGTTGTTGGAATTCGGAGTCGGAAGTCGGAACTACTCCGACTAGTGCTTCGGAATCGGAGTCGGAGTCGGCGCTACATGGAGCTCCGACTCCGACTCTGACGATGTCGGAGTTGTTGGAATTCGGAGTCGGAAGTCGGAACTACTCCGACTAGTGCTTCGGAATCGGAGTCGGAGTCGGCGCTACATGGAGCTCCGACTCCGACTCTGACGATGTCGGAGTTGTTGGAATTCGGAGTCGGAAGTCGGAACTACTCCGACTAGTGCTTCGGAATCGGAGTCGGAGTCGGCGCTACATGGAGCTCCGACTCCGACTCTGACGATGTCGGAGTTGTTGGAATTCGGAGTCGGAAGTCGGAACTACTCCGACTAGTGCTTCGGAATCGGAGTCGGAGTCGGCGCTACATGGAGCTCCGACTCCGACTCTGACGATGTCGGAGTTGTTGGAATTCGGAGTCGGAAGTCGGAACTACTCCGACTAGTGCTTCGGAATCGGAGTCGGAGTCGGCGCTACATGGAGCTCCGACTCCGACTCTGACGATGTCGGAGTTGTTGGAATTCGGAGTCGGAAGTCGGAACTACTCCGACTAGTGCTTCGGAATCGGAGTCGGAGTCGGCGCTACATGGAGCTCCGACTCCGACTCTGACGATGTCGGAGTTGTTGGAATTCGGAGTCGGAAGTCGGAACTACTCCGACTAGTGCTTCGGAATCGGAGTCGGAGTCGGCGCTACATGGAGCTCCGACTCCGACTCTGACGATGTCGGAGTTGTTGGAATTCGGAGTCGGAAGTCGGAACTACTCCGACTAGTGCTTCGGAATCGGAGTCGGAGTCGGCGCTACATGGAGCTCCGACTCCGACTCTGACGATGTCGGAGTTGTTGGAATTCGGAGTCGGAAGTCGGAACTACTCCGACTAGTGCTTCGGAATCGGAGTCGGAGTCGGCGCTACATGGAGCTCCGACTCCGACTCTGACGATGTCGGAGTTGTTGGAATTCGGAGTCGGAAGTCGGAACTACTCCGACTAGTGCTTCGGAATCGGAGTCGGAGTCGGCGCTACATGGAGCTCCGACTCCGACTCTGACGATGTCGGAGTTGTTGGAATTCGGAGTCGGAAGTCGGAACTACTCCGACTAGTGCTTCGGAATCGGAGTCGGAGTCGGCGCTACATGGAGCTCCGACTCCGACTCTGACGATGTCGGAGTTGTTGGAATTCGGAGTCGGAAGTCGGAACTACTCCGACTAGTGCTTCGGAATCGGAGTCGGAGTCGGCGCTACATGGAGCTCCGACTCCGACTCTGACGATGTCGGAGTTGTTGGAATTCGGAGTCGGAAGTCGGAACTACTCCGACTAGTGCTTCGGAATCGGAGTCGGAGTCGGCGCTACATGGAGCTCCGACTCCGACTCTGACGATGTCGGAGTTGTTGGAATTCGGAGTCGGAAGTCGGAACTACTCCGACTAGTGCTTCGGAATCGGAGTCGGAGTCGGCGCTACATGGAGCTCCGACTCCGACTCTGACGATGTCGGAGTTGTTGGAATTCGGAGTCGGAAGTCGGAACTACTCCGACTAGTGCTTCGGAATCGGAGTCGGAGTCGGCGCTACATGGAGCTCCGACTCCGACTCTGACGATGTCGGAGTTGTTGGAATTCGGAGTCGGAAGTCGGAACTACTCCGACTAGTGCTTCGGAATCGGAGTCGGAGTCGGCGCTACATGGAGCTCCGACTCCGACTCTGACGATGTCGGAGTTGTTGGAATTCGGAGTCGGAAGTCGGAACTACTCCGACTAGTGCTTCGGAATCGGAGTCGGAGTCGGCGCTACATGGAGCTCCGACTCCGACTCTGACGATGTCGGAGTTGTTGGAATTCGGAGTCGGAAGTCGGAACTACTCCGACTAGTGCTTCGGAATCGGAGTCGGAGTCGGCGCTACATGGAGCTCCGACTCCGACTCTGACGATGTCGGAGTTGTTGGAATTCGGAGTCGGAAGTCGGAACTACTCCGACTAGTGCTTCGGAATCGGAGTCGGAGTCGGCGCTACATGGAGCTCCGACTCCGACTCTGACGATGTCGGAGTTGTTGGAATTCGGAGTCGGAAGTCGGAACTACTCCGACTAGTGCTTCGGAATCGGAGTCGGAGTCGGCGCTACATGGAGCTCCGACTCCGACTCTGACGATGTCGGAGTTGTTGGAATTCGGAGTCGGAAGTCGGAACTACTCCGACTAGTGCTTCGGAATCGGAGTCGGAGTCGGCGCTACATGGAGCTCCGACTCCGACTCTGACGATGTCGGAGTTGTTGGAATTCGGAGTCGGAAGTCGGAACTACTCCGACTAGTGCTTCGGAATCGGAGTCGGAGTCGGCGCTACATGGAGCTCCGACTCCGACTCTGACGATGTCGGAGTTGTTGGAATTCGGAGTCGGAAGTCGGAACTACTCCGACTAGTGCTTCGGAATCGGAGTCGGAGTCGGCGCTACATGGAGCTCCGACTCCGACTCTGACGATGTCGGAGTTGTTGGAATTCGGAGTCGGAAGTCGGAACTACTCCGACTAGTGCTTCGGAATCGGAGTCGGAGTCGGCGCTACATGGAGCTCCGACTCCGACTCTGACGATGTCGGAGTTGTTGGAATTCGGAGTCGGAAGTCGGAACTACTCCGACTAGTGCTTCGGAATCGGAGTCGGAGTCGGCGCTACATGGAGCTCCGACTCCGACTCTGACGATGTCGGAGTTGTTGGAATTCGGAGTCGGAAGTCGGAACTACTCCGACTAGTGCTTCGGAATCGGAGTCGGAGTCGGCGCTACATGGAGCTCCGACTCCGACTCTGACGATGTCGGAGTTGTTGGAATTCGGAGTCGGAAGTCGGAACTACTCCGACTAGTGCTTCGGAATCGGAGTCGGAGTCGGCGCTACATGGAGCTCCGACTCCGACTCTGACGATGTCGGAGTTGTTGGAATTCGGAGTCGGAAGTCGGAACTACTCCGACTAGTGCTTCGGAATCGGAGTCGGAGTCGGCGCTACATGGAGCTCCGACTCCGACTCTGACGATGTCGGAGTTGTTGGAATTCGGAGTCGGAAGTCGGAACTACTCCGACTAGTGCTTCGGAATCGGAGTCGGAGTCGGCGCTACATGGAGCTCCGACTCCGACTCTGACGATGTCGGAGTTGTTGGAATTCGGAGTCGGAAGTCGGAACTACTCCGACTAGTGCTTCGGAATCGGAGTCGGAGTCGGCGCTACATGGAGCTCCGACTCCGACTCTGACGATGTCGGAGTTGTTGGAATTCGGAGTCGGAAGTCGGAACTACTCCGACTAGTGCTTCGGAATCGGAGTCGGAGTCGGCGCTACATGGAGCTCCGACTCCGACTCTGACGATGTCGGAGTTGTTGGAATTCGGAGTCGGAAGTCGGAACTACTCCGACTAGTGCTTCGGAATCGGAGTCGGAGTCGGCGCTACATGGAGCTCCGACTCCGACTCTGACGATGTCGGAGTTGTTGGAATTCGGAGTCGGAAGTCGGAACTACTCCGACTAGTGCTTCGGAATCGGAGTCGGAGTCGGAGGGAAAAACCGACTCCGACTTGAGTCGGAGTCGGAGGTCGGAAATGACAACTCCGACTCCGTCGGAGTCGGAGCCCACCCCTAGGCTTAACCTTCACCAATTCCTCCATAGGATATAAAATAAAATTCCATGAAGCCCGAATCCATGTACAATCCATACGTTTTACCATAGAGTAAAGCTACTCTTATTGCTCCCGATCCCGCTATATTGGTTTTTAATTTTTTTAATATATATATTTTTTATTTAGTGATTAAGTAAATATTTTTTAATGATATTATAATTTTTTTTTTCAAAAAAATATTTTACAGTGTTAAAAAAATATATATATAAAAAAGTAAAATAAAAAATATAATATTTTACACTTAACGGTGACTCCCAGCGGGATTGAGAGCGGTGGCTGTAGAGCCACCCTTTACCATAACACCAAGGAAAATGATAGGGTGAGCGAATATGGTTGTCTCTCAATTACTGATTGTGTATTTTAAATTTTTTTTAATGTTTAAAAAGGTGACTATTAGTGATTTTTTGTATTTTTTAAAAATATTTTAAAATGTTTAAAAAATATATTTTTTTTTAAAATGCAATTACACTTATCGGTAGTCGGAGCACCATCTTTGGTCCCCTAGCAGCTAGCGTCGACCTAACACCAATATATTATAAGAGTTATTATTTTGTGGAAAAGCAACGTATCAATTGAAATATCAATATGGGTGGTGGTAGAGCTACCGGTAAAAGGTAATGATTTGGTACTGATAATGTAAATTTTTTTTTGTTTCTTTTTTTAAAAGAATTTTTATGTATTTTAAAAAAATTCAAAAAAATAAAAAACACAAATTACAATACTAAAAAATAAGCAAACACAAATCTTGAAAAAAGAATAATGTTAGATATAATTATGCGTTGTGCAAGCACCGTATACTCTTTTTAAAAATGAGTATTGGGTTTTTTTTTTTCATTAAGACTTATATTTACTTATTTTTTTCAAAATAGTAATGATATACCCACAACATATTGCACAACACATTGCACAACAATGTTATAAAATAAGATATTTTTGTAAAATTATGTTACTTTTATAATATGTTTTTACAAAAATACCTCTTATTTAAAATATAATTGTGTAAAGTATTGTAAAACATATTATATGTAAATCATTTTCCTTTTCAAAAATAGTATGCAACGCTTGCACATTCTATGTCTATAAACATCATTTATATATATATATATANTCTAAACAACCACACCTTCGAATATTAATCATGTCGCGTTTCACAGAATAATTGCGCAGAGACTTGAGATTTTTAGACTGAAATTCCGCAATGCATGTCTACTTGCATATATAATATTTATGAAAGTATATTATACGGTCCACGTTTAAATTTCTAGTAATACAAAATACCACAAAACCAGCCCCACTTATCTTAAAGGCTATCAAAAGTGGGAACACAATCATCAAACGATAGCAAGATGGTGAAAAAAAACAAGGGGCAATGAGGTCAAGAACATCAATAATGGAAGACGTAGACATTGTACTCAAGTACAGCGTCATTGGTCTTGGGATCGTACGAATGCGTGGTGACCTCAGCATACCCCCTAGCGAACCTGAACAGCCTGCTGCCTCCGATCACCGGCATCTCCCTCACCCTGCTGCTGCCACCGTTGTTCCTCCCTAGTATGCTGAGTGTGCTGCCATTATATTTTCCTTCAATGACTGCAAAGTTCATAACCATTAAGAAAGCAACCTCTTGTTGTGCAGCAGACGCATAAAATCCTTGTGCCTTTCCCACTGTTTTGGAGCTTGATTTGGGCCCTAAGGTTAATGGATTATCGATCATCGTTATTTGACCAAATAGCGTTGCTGATTTATTGGAGGGTGGCACTACTTGGACAGCAGTAGGATTGTGGCCACCAACGATGTCATGAAAATAGAACCGGAAGTGGCTGAGCTTTTCTTTCTTCAGCCCGAGTAGCTTCCTGTCTAGGGGACTTCCAAAGCGTTGTTCTTCTCCTAAAACCGAGATTGTGGTGAAGGAAGCGATTATAAGGAAGAAAATGATCAATTTGGAAGCCATGGCTGCTGGAAGAACTCTTGCTAGCAATGGGAACTTAAAATGTAATTACTAATTCTTAATGGTAGCAAATGGTACTAGGATCATGTGTATATTTATAAATTAAGTGAATTGTGGTGTACTTCACCCGACACAAGCATGCAGCCGCCTCATGATGTATTCTCTATGGTCACATGTTGAAAAAGGGGGCCAGGTTAGCCGGTCAATTTGGGCAACCTTGTTCTCATCTTCTGGAAGCTTGATCATGTCATCCAACTGCTGCTTGACAATTCCAAATCTCTTACTTTTTCTTGTTTTTAATCTAAAATCTTTGTTGGTGAGTCGCGTTCAAAGTAAGGAAGCCATCATGCATGTTCCTTCGCGCATAAAACAGAGAGGAAAAGAGATGGGAATGCATGGGTCCTGCATGCATTAATTACACGACGGATGCTTGACTCTCGATCCCAAGATTGGAAGCTGTTCTGAAAGGTAATATGCTGTTGACTAATCCATATATGCCGAGTCGTTAAGAAATGACTTTTCAATATGGGTTTTTTTATATTTATATTTTTTAATTTGACTGGTCATTACTGTATCTCTAACTTTATTATACTGAATATTAATATTCATGTATTTGTGAAATTCTCAAGTCCTCATGATCATGTCTTATAGTTTGAGGTGAAAAATATAACTTAAGAAGATGGGTCTAGAATAGTACGTACTATGACCACAATGGACAGATGTTGTCTAGTTGAGTGGTTTTTTATTGTATATCTTCTTAGGAAACTACATATAATTCTCGAATTATCATACATTAATAGATAATTTGACACCCAAACTTTAATTTTGGCAACTAATACCTTATTTTGAGATTTACTTGTGACCCGACCCGTTTATTGACATTTAACAGTTAAGATTGTATTTTGTTACTTATTTTATTGTCCATCTTAATAGATAGAATATCTCAATAAATATGTAAATTATATTTAAAATTTTAAATTGAGATGTACTTAAGTGTCAAACTAATTGGTAGTTTGGGAGTCACATTATTTTAAGTACTATCTATAATTTTGGGTCCTATTAATCCATGTCAACATCATCTTCATCTTGAATTAACTTCTAAAATCTACTTGAACTTTTCTTACAATGTATTACCATTGTGAGGGGAGTTATCCCTTGGGCTAGAGCAGGAGAAGGACTTGAGCTTGAGTCCAATGATAAGGTTTGGGCTGGGCTCAGCCAGTCCAAGAGGCCCAAGAAAAGGAATGACTAGGCAAAATGCACTGACAGAAGGGTGGCAGGAAGAACAGTCTAACACCCTTACTGGTCGACAAACAAGGACATCTCCTGACCTTGAACCTTGGCACCCAAACATGTCAGAGAGGCAGGTATGCCTGACTGAGGTCACGCCGCATTAAAGGGATGGAGGAAGCCACGCTAAGAAGGGGAGCCACGCCGCATTTAATGCATCCTGAGGCTCGGCACGCCACAACGTTAATCCGGGATGTCAGAGGCAACTACCATCAAGCTTGACTGGTTTGCGGCGCGACAGGTAAGTAGGAGAGACATCTGACCACATACGAAACAACATGCCCACTACCGCACCATGAGAGTCAGCCAACTAGTATAAATAAACCCCCCCCCCCCCCCCCCCCCNAAGTATTTCCTCTCTTCATCTCTTACCTTGAACTAACTCGAGCGTCCAAGGTACCAAGGCCCCCGAGCCCTCTATTCTCCATCTTAGCAGGAACTAGACTCAAGCTCAACAGCTTGGAGTTGCCCAGGCCGTAAAACACGACATCAACAAGCATTGTGTCTAATACATGTCTTTAGGTTTTAATTTCTAACTGACGCCTTTTTTATTGTTTACAAAATATTCATAAAGAGGATTATATTTATAGTTCTTATTGATGGAGTAACTTTGGCAAACTATAAAATGACTCTTATTATGATATTCATAAGGATGAAGTGGAGATCCTCACTTTCAGCTCTTACAGTCTACTCTTTACGGCCAGTTGTTTTTTTTTTTTTTTTTTTAAGTACGGCCAGTTGTTAACTTGTTAGAAAACTCCACTATCAATTTTGTGGATTATATACCCCTTTTTAAACGGTAAAGATAACATGCATTATTCTCTGCAAAAGCAGTCTTATCCTCTGCCTTTTACTTTCTTTTTTCTCTTTTTGATTGTCGGTACCCTATCCCTTTCTTTTTTGTTCTTAATTGATATCCAATATATAAATTTGCTTTAAAAGAAATATATAAATTAAGCTGTGGACGACTGCAGGCTGATGTCCAAGATATGACATGATTTAGAATGGAAGCACGGTGGAAGCCACAAAAAAATAGAAATCAAGCATTTTCGATCTGAAGATGTTTAATTAAATACATGTATGAAAAGTCTTCGTAACACATTAATTTATTTTAAACAGTATTAAAAAACGATTAGAGAAAAAAAAAACAGTATTAAAAAACGAAAAATCAAACCAACCCCCACACGGCTGAAAAGCAGTCAAAACTGACCAACATACAGGAAAAAGACATCACTCTAAACAACGCAGCATCATCGAATATACCGGCCGGCCGACCCCAAAATGCCAAGAGGCTAAAGAGCGTCAATAATGCAATACATAGACATTGTACTCAACTACGGCATCCAACGTGTTGAGATCAAACATGTGTGTCTTGATCTCGGCATAACCTCTTGCAAACCGGAAAAGGCCAGTGCCACTGATCACCGGCAACTCCCTCACTGGGTTGAAGAGTGGGTTCCTCCCTAGGATGGTGATGGTGCTGCCATTGTACTTTCCTTCAGTGAATACGAAGTTCATGACCATTAATAGGTCAAGGTCCTTTTGTGAGGCTGAGGCATAAAACCCTTGTGCCCTTCCAATCAATTTGGAGGTAATGTTGGTTCCCAAGGTTAAAGGGTCATCAATCATCCTTACTGTACCAAAGGCTGTAGATGAGTTTTTGGGTGGAGGCACGACCAGGACAGCAGTGGGATTAGGACCACTCACGATGTCATGCCAGTAGAAATGGAAGTGGCTGAGCTTTTGTTTCTTTAGCCCAAGCAGCTTAGGGTCTAGGCTCCTTGCATAGCTCTGGTCTTCTGCGGTGGCAGAAATTGTAGAGAAGGAAGAGAGGAGATAGAAACTTATGAGAGGACAAACCAAGATGGGAAGAAGTCTAGCCATGAGAAACTATCTATGTAGGTAGTAAGTAATGACAAATGAATTGGACTTGGGTTGTATGTATGTGTATATATATATATATATATATATATATATATATATTTAGGGGGAGTTGTGCATCTAGGCGGCAAAACTTGACCGTGTATTTACCAACCCACAAAGTAGATTATTCAATCAAATTTGGTTAACCTACTTCAGGAAGGTCCTATTAATAATGTCTCTAATTTATTGCTTATTAAAATGTCATCTTTGAGACAAATACAACCTAGGTGAACCGACCATGAATGTTCCTTCTCCTATCCTGTTACAAAAAGAAGATTCGATATCTCAAAAGCCAGTATTTGATAAAGGTCAGCCTTCTCCACGTTCAAGGTTCGGCTTGTCCTTTACGTTCAATTGAAAATGAGTCGTCTGAACACATGATTCGAGTTCCCATGGTTTAATTTATATACATCTATTTGCTGCCGACTCAATTTTAAAAACGGGAGTATTGCACTTAACCCGGCCGGTGTTGCGCTAAAAGTTAAATCTTGAGAATCGTCATGCATGATTGCTTTCTCTTGTTTGCAGCATATATCCGACTTACATAGCCACAACAGTACTGGACAAACCCCCTCCACCAGCAGATGCTTAATTGGAAAATTAATTTCATTTTTTTGCTGTTAAGACAGCATTCCTCTGTGATTGCATTTGCTACCATATTCACGCACGCCTGAGCTGATGAATATACGTCAAATGATCCCAATATATCAGAGAAGCCTATGCAGCACCATGTTGCACAAAGTTGTAGAATTTCGGCTGACAAGCTCGTTTGGATAGTGAGATGAGATAGTTTTAGATAAGTTAATAAATTAATAAAATATTATTAGAATAAAATTTTTTATTATTATTATTATTTTAGAATTTGAAATAGTCGAATTGTTTATTATATTTTGTGTAAAAATTTGAGAAAATTATAATGATAAGATGTGATGAAACTATCTCTGAATTCAAACAGAGATGGTTTAGATTTGAATAATTAATTTCTAAATTAGGAGGATTTTTTTTCTCATTTGTTGAAATTAGGAGGATGATTTCAATAGATCTCGTTTACTAAAGTTAATTATTTCATTATATTTAGCTTTACATTCTACAATTCCTGATGAAAAATACAGTTTAGTTTTTTGTCTGGCTTATATATCTTCTTTTCTGTGTCTCTGTTTTTGATTGTTGGTACCCTAACCCCTTTTTTTAATGTTATCTTAATTGATATCCAATTATATATTGATTAGCTTTAACATAAATAAATAAATAAAGTTGATGACTCGCTGCTATTCGCCAAAAACGCATTCTTCGCTTCTTCTGCCATAGTATGAGTCGGTAGGTGGCCGTCCGGAGTAGCAGTTTCTTTATTAATTAACATGACATGATTAGAATAGAATGGAAGCATGGTGGAAACCACACAAAATAAAAACTATAAAACTTCAGCAAATGTTAAAACCTAGATCCCACACGGGTTATTATTCAAAAGTGACCAACATACAGGAAAATATTTCACCCTAAAACAAGCAGAGCATTATCGAATATAACGGACCCCAAAAGGTCAAGAGAGACTAAAGAGCATCAATAATGCAACACATAGAAACTGTACTCAACTACGGCATCCAATGTCTTGAGATCAAATACGTGAGTCCTAATCTCGGCATAACCTCTTGCAAACCGGAAAAGGCCGGTGCCGCAATCACCGACAACTCCCCGTCACTTGGTTGAAGACTGGTTCCTGTTAGAAATTAAGAGCAAAAAGAGATTGAAAATGGCAAACAATGAGGCGATTGTTAATCTGCATCTTAGATAAATATTGTCTCAGCCCACTCACGAATTGAGTTCTGCAAAGGAGAATCTGGCAAGTATGTCATCAGGATACAATATTATTTATATAGTATGTAGATTGCAAATTCTAAACACTAATCTTAGAACAAACAGATGTAATGGCAGAGTTGTAATCTTTCATTTGAATTTAAATAACATAGTTTCTATCATAAATGTGTGAAGTAACTATCATTGACATTTAATAATAACTGTCAAAAAAGTTGAAAAAATGCATCATTTCGTTTGAATTAAAACCATTCTGTCACTTGCGACGATGCATAAGTGCTAAGTGCATCTATGTGTCGCTCGCGTGTGCATGCATGCCGTAAGTGCTTCGCATTGGGTGACACTACTATTGTGTGTCCACCCTTATATTCCAATTTATGTATTGTGAAACTCATTCACTTATAAACCACTTAAAGTTTGCTTGTCTTTCCAATGTTGGACTTATAAAAAATCACATTGGAGTGAAACTTCAAGAGAAGTCAAAGTCAAATTAGAGGAAATATTTGAAATAATCCAACATTCCCCCACTTAATTCAAATAATAAATAATATTTTTTTTTTAATGTTGTTATTACAATTATATGTTGACACTTAAATGTAAGTACCTTTTGAGTTTGAATTCCCATGTAGTGTATGATTCTCAAAGCTTTATCAATATAATAGTAGACATGATGTCCTTGAACTATCATATCATGTGATAAAATCGGAAAACCAACACATGTCAACACATATTTCTATTGTTCTTTATAGTCGTGCATTAAAGGTCATACGCGTTATCCCAACTTCATGAGTGCTATAGGCGATTTACCAAATCCCGACAAAATTGGCTTGACTTTACACTCACATAGGTAGAGTTCTTCTAAGTACTCCTGCATAAAAACACCTTTTATGCGAACTCACCAAGAGTTATGCTCAACCTTTCCTTTTCTTTGCAGGACTAACACTAAATAATAAGTTTTTATATATATATGATGGTCTAATTCAATGTTATTACCATCACTAATAAGACTTTATTTTTTCCATTGAACCTAGAATTTAGAATTCCAAATCTAGGTTGGGTTGCCACCTTTTAGTGATTTATTCCATAGGTTTTAGACCCATCTCAATCGATATCTTACGAATCAGATCCTTATTTAGGCCCTTTATTAGAGGATTTGTCAAGTTTGTACTTGACTTTACATAGTCTTCTGTGATTATGTCTTCTTCCAACAATTGTTTCACAGTATTATATATATCGAAGACTTATATGTCTTGATTTTCCATTGTATGTGGAATACCCAGGCCCGCGGAGGAGCACATGGCGTCGTTTAGGTAGGTAAGATTTTTTTTTTTCTGGTTCTCTTTTCCCCACCCCCGATGGTTTTCCTTTCCCCTTTCCCTCTTGCTTTTCAGTTTTCTCTGCGTCTGATTTCCTCCCATGTTGTTGTAACCTCCACCCCAGCCTCATTCAAACACCCCACTCAAACCCCATTCCATAATTGACCTCTTCATCCGTGGGTTTCATCTTCCCCAAAGGTATTCCCTCTCCTCTCATCATCGTTCAGTCTGATGCCATTCTCCATAGACATTAGTAAAGATCTCATCTACCATCTCCCCATTTAACGCCA
>QEOW01073361.1:2188-31237 GCA_003123825.1 Juglans hindsii
TGTGCAACGGATCTCGACAGGGTTAGACGAATAACCCCCAGGACCTGTCGATCCAACAGAGTCCAATCAGCAACTGACATGCTGTCCGGCTTCTTCCCCAACAATGGAAGATGGAGTTTCTTCCCATAGAGGTAATCCTCTATCTGCATCCTCCAATACCCATAATCCGTGCCATCAAACTTCTCGATCCCCGATACTTTCACTTATTCTCTAGCCATCGTATTTCTCAGACCCTAACCTGGCTCTGATACCAATTGTTGTGAAAAACGATGACAATAAAGTGAATATTGACACAGAAAAACAAGCAATCACACACGACACAGTATTTACATGGTTCGGCAAATTGCCTACGTCCACGGGAGCTACAGAGGATTTTATTTCTTGAGGAATCACAATACAATAGTGTAGGACGGCTACTGTTCACTCTAATTTTTGTACAAGTCAAAAAACAAATCAATATATATGTTGTACGGCGGAAATCCTAAATTCAACAGAATTAATGATGTTCGCTCGAGCGGTGTGTCGAGCCCGCGTCGAGCGAACCTGTTTCCCGCAATCGCTCGAGCCGTGAGTCGAGCGGCTCCTTAAGCGAAGCTCTCTGACTTCCCTCCGCTCGAGCCGTGAGTTGAGCGGTCATCGAGCGAACCTCTCTGACTTGCTTTTGCTCGAGCGGTCTGTCGAGCTCTCTTCGAGCGAAGCTCTTTGACTTGTATTCGCTCGAGCGGCGTGAACCAGACTCCAACTACTCAACAATCTAATCGTTTAAAACTCTGATTTTTTGCCCTAGACGAAGGTATGTTACAAGTTTGGTATTAGATTCCAAGGTTATAAACAAAATCACATAAAGCCATAAACAGATTTCAAGAACATTGATCATAACTTTCCAAGCTGAAAATTCGTTTAAAACATTAATTATGAATAATGAAATAAAACTCAACAATAAACCAACTCAACTTAACTTCTATAACATCTCAAGCTGCAGGAAAGCTGCACCAATATAAAATTCACATCGTTAAATGACAAAATAGTCGAGGGCTTTGGAATTTTCCCATAAAGATCAGCGTAAGAAGAGACGTGCTACATCCACCGAGGATGTAGCAGGAAACGGCTCCCGAAAATAACAAAAAGTTTTTTTTATTTATTTTGGATTTTTTTTATACTTTAAAAACATTTTTTTAAAAAATAAAATTTACTACATTAAAAATTTACTACATTACTAAAAAAAACACATCCTTACATTAAATAAATTTAAAATAAAATTCGAGAACATTTTTCGATGACCGGCCATCTAGTGTAAGAATTGCGAGCTCACTAATTAATTGTGGGATCATGCTACAGTCACTTAGTTATAGGATTTTTTTTTTTTTTTTTACTTTTTCATACATTTATTTTTTAAAATTTTTAAATATTTTTTTAAAAAAGTAATAATATTATAATAATATTAAAAAATATACTCTTAATTGTTAAGTAAAAAAAAAATTAAAATAAAATAATAGAAGAGTAGTATTATCCTTATTTGTAAGGCTAGACTTGCAAGCTGTCACTCACTAATGACAATGACAGAAGATCCGAGTCCTTGAGGATCCATCCATCACCACGAAACATCGATCGTAACTTTTGAAGTCTACTTTCAAGCACTCATCCCTCCAAGTTAAAACTTAAATCCAATGCGCCCTTAAAAGTGGGAAGGCCTAGAAAAAAACACTACTTTTTTGAGTGCGTATGCTACACGAAGTGGATAAACTCAAGCCGATCGACGGCCAATAGGTTCTTTGCCCAATAGCAGGGTCACCAACGTACATGTGGAAACATGTAGTTTTCAACTAACAAGATCGAGTTAACTCGACTTTTAGGTTGCCGTGCACCATTTAAGGGGTTAGAAAATGTAGATATTCCAACGAAAGTCAACCACAACTTTAATGGGCATGCCTTTTGTATTGACGAGAGGTCTAAAAATCAAGGGGAGTGTATAAGTAGTCCCGATCAATTTTACAAAGTGGATATGACAAAGTTAATGCCTTGTATATTACTCTGCAGGCTGTCACATTGGTATGTGGTCGACAACCTTATTATTATCTAATTAAGGGCGAGACACAAGCTGTCACGAGAGCATGAATTTTTTTATAATTTTATGACATGTTTTAAACGATTCAGTCATTTTTTAAACCTCTTTAAATATTTTCAAAAAATTACAAAATTATTAAAAAATAATCCTAAACTATTAAGAAAAAGAAAATTTTTAAAAAATAAATACAAAATATGTGTATACTTTTTCGGTAGCTTTATAATTTCTCTACCAATTAACATTGAAAACTCGTGTAAAGCTTTTGTTTTTAAGCAATAAGCCATTTAAAATACACCATTTTAAGTTGTCCAGTCTGAGCGTGATAGCTATCTTTACATAACGCTTTTGCACAAACTCAAACATCTCACTAATTGATAATTTAGCCATCTGCATTCAGCCCTCAACACATGACAGTAGCACCTAAATTTTAATTTCAACACCATTACATCCAACAAAGTTCCTCAAGTACATAAAGTGATATATAAAACATCAACACCATCAAATTAATTACAATTTATTCATCAATCTCCTTGTTGGGTTGAATAACCCGTAATCAAATCCTAGCCATTAAAAATAGCCACATCACATCTAAAATTCTTCAACTGGAATGATCACTGAAGTCAACCCATTAAGAGTAAAACAAGGGAGAGGGGTGTATAAACCAAGATGATCTTTAATTGAGAAAACTAAAGGAACTCAAAATTTATCAGTAGACCACACTTTGTATAAACGAAGATGATCTTTGCATCTTAGACAATATTGGGTCATTTGGTTCTCTCAGATCCTAGCCATCTGTTGGTATGATTGATGGTCACAATATAAGATTCAGGCATGTAATTTTAAGTTACACTGTTCAGCATTGTCTTCGCGTTGGATGTTTTTTAACAAGGATTTTAATGAGGCATATTTTTTGTTGATGGCTAGCTATTCAATTCCATCTCTTGAGAATTATATTCATTTATCTAATCATTAAGACTCTGATTTTTCGCCCTAGACCAGGGCATGTTACAAGTTTGGTATTAGATTCCAAGGTTATAATTAAACAGAATCACATAAAACCATAAACAGATTTCAAGAACAAGTATTACATAAAGCCATAAACAGAATTCAAGAACAAGTATATTAGGTTAATGTAGTATGCCTGGGAAAGCAAACACATGAAACCTATTGATGTGTCACAAACATGAAATTAATATTCCTAAACAAACTTGAGTCTCAACATTAGCCCCCAATATTTTTGAGAAACTTTAATTTGATCTTGTTAAGTGTAGTTGAAATGTTTTTTGTGTCAATCCTTTGTTCAGGTGAATCTCTACAGCAGCCCAAAGCTAATCCCATAGTTAATGATAAACACTCCTCCATAACAGCATAATCACTTTCGTTTCTTAACAACTTTGCATCAGCAACTTCAACTACTGAAAGGGATAACATGGACTCCTCCACCAATTTCTTCAAGCTCATTCCTTCACTAAACATATCATCAGTGGGCTTCTTTTTTGTGAAAGTTTCCATCAATAAAATGCCAAAACTATACACATCCCCCATGGTAGAAACAACTCCTTCAGATCCATATTCTACAAATGATAAGAAAATAATACAAAGAATAAAGTGTGCCGGTCAATATGTTACGAAAAGAGAATAAATATTTATCTTAATACAACAAGAATGATTATAAAAAGGCATTTTACATTACCTGGTGCCATATATCCAATTGTAGTAAGAGTCATGATTTGTGTGAGAGAAACCCCATCACTTAGGAGTTTTGAAATGCCAAAATCAGAGATATGTCCAACCAAATCTGCATCCAACAGGACATTATTTGGCTTCAAATCACAATGAACTATAGGTGTTGAATAACCATCATGAAGGTATTCTAGTGCTGCCACTACATCAATCATTATATTTAGCCTCTGTAATATATCCAAACAAAGGTTTTTGGAATACAACCACATCTCTAGTTTCCCATTAGGCATGTATTCTAGTACCAAGGCCTTGAAGTTCATGTTACTACAAGCACTGATGATTTTGACAAGATTTCGATGTCGAATATTGCTTAATATCCCGCATTCTACTTCAAAACTTTTGAACGCTCCTTCTAATTGCAAATTTAAAACTTTTATTGCAACATTCATACCATCTAAGAGTGTTCCTTTATAAACTGACCCAAAACTCCATTCTCCAAGTATGTTGTTTGCACTAAAACCTTCTATTGCTCGTAGAACTTCTTGGTGTGAAATTCTTCTCCATCTTGCTAAAGGTGATATGTCTGCATCACCTGACAAATTGGTATTCCTCCTTTGCATAATCTTGTCCAGGCTAATGAAATGGATGAAGCAAGCATGTTTTTAAAAAAGAGGACGATACCTCAATTTTATTAATTGCCCTCGCTTATGGTGGATGAATATCGTGGTAACAAATCAGGACACTAGGGACTTACAAATTTCAAAAAAGAAAACCATCACAAGCATCAAAACTAATATAATAAAAGAAGTACCTACAAAATAAGCAAAATCAATAAAGCAATTAACCAATCTAAACATGCCTAGTAAATAAACCATAACCAATAGAAACAAACAACCAACCATACAAAAAACCAACAAACGCTAATAAGAACATAATGAAGGTAATCCAGAGTAGTCCATACAAATGATACCTCTTGACCTACCAGGTATATTTCAAAACCTATGCCATGCAAAATTTGACCCTGCCGCCTCTTGCTTAGCTAACCAATCAGCTGCATGATTTCCTTCTCTAAATATTTGAGTCATCAAACAAGTCATAGAATCCATAATATCTATAATTTCTTCCCAAAAGTCTTCCAATACCACACCCTCCATCTTCTTCACTTCCACGACGAAACTACAGTCATAGAATCAAGTTCAATTTCAACAAAATTAAGTCCCAAAGAATTGCATACCTTGAGACCATGCAGAAGGTCTAATAATTCAGTTTTATTGTTAGAACCAAAGCCCACATGTGAAGCAAATGCATGAACCAATAGGCCACGATCATCTCTGATGATACCACCAACACCAGAAAAGCCTGGATTTCAAGACTGCTACCGTTTGTATTTAGTTTGAACCAACCAGTAGGTGGACGTCTCCAAGCAACTAATCTGCAACGGTGAACTACAAGGATCATAGCTGGGATATGTAAATATTGAAGTGCCTGCATGTCAAAATTAGACAATCTCGTAACTTTATTAAAATCATGACATAAGATGCCAATCCAATATTTAATAGAGTGCAATATAATAGAGAGTGGTTCAATAAAGGCCTCCATGCACACCAAGCATCTTCTCCTTCAAAGTCTCAAAGTGATAAGCACATGTATGATCCCCATGATTAAACCCACTTGAGTAGAAGCCTTTGCCCGTCAAAACCAAGTAGACTCCGTCTCCTTCCAAGTTTGGCCAATGGGAACACCAAAGATAACACCAAAGAAATTCCATAATTTATACAGTAACTCACCTTCAAACAACACATGATTTTGATCTTCATAATGTCTTATATCACAACAACAATCACAATGAGAAACAATCGGAATACCAATATGATGAAGGTGATCATCAACACTTAAAGCCAGGTACCTTGCCTTCCATATCACAATAGACATTTTTAGAGGAAGCACTTTGTGCCATAACCAAGAATGCCATTCAAAATCAGGTCCCCTGATACGAATACAGTCCCAAGACGACTTATTAGAAAAACATCCCTTTTCAGACTTGTTCCAAACTAATACATCCGATCCATTCTTACAGGTGGCTAAACTTTCCAGAATATCCTCAACATTATCCTGACCGACTAACTCCACAAGTAAATCCACATCCCAACTGTTATTCAATTTACAATCTTTGACTTGAATTAATGGATAACCCATTAATTGCATATGATCAATTAATGGATCCCCGTCTCGCCATTTATCATACCAGAAAAAAATATTTCCTTCCTTAATCCTCCACTTCGCATTATTCATGACAAGGGGAATACTTCTAAGAATCATTTTCTAGAATCTGGAACCCTTATTAGTATCAATAAGAACCGAAGGCTTAGCTCCAACATATTTTTCTTTAAAGAAAGTTTCCCATAAAGAATTACCTTGAATTAAATTCCAAGCAAACCTCATGTGTAAAGCCTGTTGCATATCATCAAGATGTCTCAAGCCAAGACCACCTTCCTCGAATGGCTTGCAGATGTTTCACCATGATACCCATTTTTTTTTCTTTTACCATTCACCTCCCCCCAGAGAAAAGTACTCATCAACCGATGTAATTCTTTAATAATGGATTGAGGAACCTGCAAAACAGCAAATAAGTGGAGAGCCAAACATACTGTAATAAAACAAGTCTACCACCTGCAGTGTAACACCCCCTATTTTAGTATATTTTTAATTGAAGGGTTATTTTTATTAATTTAAATATTAGTTCTCTTGTTTTGAGTTTATCGAATTTTTCGTTGGTTTAATTTTATTATTTTTAAATTGTGAAAATTATTTTGATATGCTTTCTTAATATTAATTATTGTTATGTATTTAAATTACACTTTATTTTAATTTAATTTATTGTTGGATTTAATTATTTTATTTTTATTTAATCACTATGTTTAAATTATTTTATTTGACTTGTTGTTTTCAAATCTTTTTCGTTGGATCATTTGTGTGACCCAAGATGTGAGGATTGGATCTCATTTCTTTCCCTCACTTTTTCTTTTTCCTTTTCTCTTTTCCTCTTTTTCTTTTCTTCCTCTTTCTTTTTCCCTTCTTTTTTTTTTCTCCTCTCTCTCGCTCTTCTCCCGCATGTGAGTCCCTCTCTCTCTTCCCGTCCGTATGCCATCCACTACTGCTCCGCCGTGTGCCGTCCGTGTGCATCACCACCCCTCCCATTTTCTTCCCCTCCAGCCGACGACCACCCTCCTCCTTTCCTAGCCCCTCTCGCGCCGCCGTGAGTCCCCACGCAAGGCTTTAAGCCGCAGCACTCCTTGTGCTCACGCGCCGCCGTCGCACTGCCATTGGCCACCATCTCTTCACCACATCACCGACTACCCCCCAGCTACCTAACCCACCCATCCTCAACTCCGATCCGCCACCGGTGAAGTCCATCCAACTCCATTTCCGTTTTAGACTTTTTGGACTTCAACCGCCCTCTACGCCGCCACCCACAGTCAACTGCCACCACCATTAGCTTCACCAACATCCCTAAGCCCTTTCCTTGTAATCTCAAGTCTTCATTTGTCCCAGTTTAAAATCTAGCATTTTGAGACCCACAGCCATAGTGCATTTTGCACTGTTATGTTGCTGTGCTGCCACTTCTAGCACCTCTGTGATCCTTCAAAAATTATATTATAGCACTGTAAGTATTTTTCTAATGAACTTTCATGATTTAAATGTATTTTTATACTAACACATTTTTATTGTGATCTGGTTGGTTGTGTCGCAGTAAGTCCGAGGAGTAAGGGGATTGAATGGATTGGATGATGGAGTTATTGTGTGACTGGTCTATGTTGTGATTTATTGGTTGTTGGATATTGTGTCGTATCATGTACATTGCATATTTACACGCATGTTCATATTTGTAAATGAAAACTGGGTTTTCGCATAATTGCATACATGTTCATGTGTACGTTTGAAAACTGGGTTTTCATGTGAGAAATGGTTTTTGGGTGCATGTGTATCACGACCCCAAGTCGAGATGGGACATTATCTCGGTGGAGCTCCTCTGGTCACTCGGGAGCGGAATATACTGAGTGATGTCCCCTGAGATGTCGCTTGGCGACAACGGGATCCGACGTGATGGTAACACTCTCGTGCCAACTCCATGGCCCCTCTACTGGCGGGGGTTGGAGGATGCTTGGCCACAAATGCGCTAGGCCAGGAACTAGGCATCGCTTGTTATGAAGTCACTCGCTTAGTCGTTACCCGTGGTGTGACGAAAGGAACTAGGGTGTGCGGATGATCCTTAGGGGAGATGCGCATATGGTTAAAATGGATTATTTGTTTTGGCCATTTTCTAGGAAAATGGTAGATTATTAATTTGGGCCATTTTTTTAGAAAATGGCGAGAAAATATTTTTATGGAAATATTTTGGGCTAAATAGGATTTTGGCACCTTTGGAAAATATTCATTTTCGGAGAAAATAAGGTTTTGGGACTAATGCATATTTCATCATATGCATGCATAATTGTTGGTTGCATTAATGCATTTTTATTCTCGAGGGTTGTTTGGATTATACTTACATGTGGTACCATTTTATGGTAACGCAGATTTTGATGTAGATGATGCTGAGAGTGAGCCTAAGGATTCGGCTCTGCCAGAGGAGTGATATGGGATCACTCAATTATCTATTTAGACCTTGTATCATATTTTTCGGGATAACTGTATAACTTCTTTTTAAACGTTTTACTTATGTAAATTTGTATTAAAAATTCTGGTAGTTAGTTGACTTACTTATATTATCCGCTGCGTTGTTCATTGTACACTGTTGCATGTACACACACTTGGCACTATCGTTGGAATGCTTGACCGTGTTGTCATCATTCGGGCGTCTCGATTCTCGAGTTTCCATACATGGGGGTCGGGGGCGCCACATGTGGTATCAGAGCAGTTCGACTCTAGGTAAAACTATATGTCCCGTAGGTGAAGTACCAAAATTTTTTTAAAAAAGTTGTAAATTGAAATTATTTAATTTAAAGTATGTTGTTTTTATTGGCTTTATTTATTTTATTGTATACTACTCTGTTTATTTATTTTATTGTATGTTATTTTATTTTATTTGTTTTATTTTATGGTAGGTTATTTTATTTGTTTTAATTATTTTATTGTGTACTACTTCATTTGTTTTATTTATTTTGTTTGTCGTATGCTATCTTTTTTTATGGAATTTTTTTTTTATTTTGTTGTTTTGTTCGGAGTTGAAAGGTGGGTTAAGGGTTGTGCTATGGCAGGAACATGGTACAACCGTGAATGCTATTGTTAGGCTTGAACATTTAGTGTAATAGGCCTGAACTCTTGCCGATTGGTTTGTTTTTAATATCGAGGCTCGAACGACATGGTCTAGGTGGACTCTATGGAGTAGGAACTCAAGTCGCAATTGAGGAGGGGAATAGTTTTAAATCGCTTAGGATAATTGAGGTATTACGTTCCGTAGAATTTATATAATGAGTCAATGGAGTAGGAGGTTGTAAGTTCAACGAACATCAAGATTAGATTTATGAGAAGTTCATCTAAGGTTTGAGGCCCTATAGTTTTTAGGAAATAAGTTTATTGGATTTAAGGTGGTAGGTTCTACAAGCATTTGAGGGATTACTTAAATTAGAAGTTTTAGATTTTGTCGACTTGGATAAGCAATTTGGTATCATTTGGGGCTTTAGAAACTACAAGTTTTTTTTAGGCGATTGTTTTATTATTGGATATAAGTTCATCGATTTTACATATTTCGGAAAGTGATTCTAATATAGTTTAAGATTTTAGAATTGTAGACTTGACAGACTAATTTATAATGAGATTAGAGTTTTTAGTTCCACAGGCTTGGTGTGCTAGCGCGAATTATTTTGGAGACTGATTAGGCTGTAACCATTAATATGGGGTTGATCAGGGTTGAGCTATTGATATAGGAACTTTCAAGGAGAATATTTCTTTGGAGATGGAAGGTAATGATCTAGTTCATGTATTTTGTGAGGATTGAAGATATCGATCTAGTTCGGAAAATGAGTTTTTTTTTTAACTCGAGGTTATAGTGGTAGGTTTAGGATTTGATCCATATCAATTTTAAAGATATTAGATGGTGCAGATTTAGGAAATAATTCTTGTTGATTCCAAGAATCTAGGTCCAGATCATGGAAATGGTAATGATGGACCACTTACATGTTTGGAGGCTTTTTAGTTTTGGCTAAGGGTGCGTGAGATCGACGCTTAATAGTTGTGAGTGTGTATAAATTTCAGAGGGTATAGGTCCTAGTCTTATTTTGGTTTGGAGGAAGTGGCTTTGGTAGGTGTTAAAGAGGAGTAAATACAATAGTATTAAATTCAAGAGATTTTGGGCTGGAGTTTTTTGGTGAGTCGATTGGAGTGTGCAGTCGAAGCAGGTTACTCAATGGAATAATGGTTGGCAATAATTGTTGTGATTATCTACAGGAATTAATTGTGACTTGAGGTTACCTAGGAATTTAAATTTTGAGGCTATACTTTCCTTTGGAGATTGAGCGTCCAGCTAGTTGAATTAGGGATATTGTTATTTAACTTGAAGAGAGATTGATAGGTCGTCATGTATGGTGTATGATAAGATCTTGGAAGTTGAAGCTAAGGCATCAGCATTGGATAATATGATCAAGTATGTGAGTTAATAAAGCATTAGGATCCATGGGTGCTTTGCAATGGCTTTTGGTGGATTGAAGATTTGAGCAGTATGACTTGCCTCGAGGTTTAATAGTGATGTGCTATTGAAAGAACTAGTCGTGCTATTACTAGCTTATAGGAGTAGAAGTAGGTGGGCGAGTTACCAAGAAGGTCTTGATAATATTTTGGTGAAGTCAATGGTGGTTCGTAGTGAGTTTAGTCACTGATAGATTAGATGATATTTAGAATTAAGGAGATGAGCTTTTGGGTTTAGGTTGTTGGGTTGAAGTTTATAGGCGCTCTTATTGGTTGGCCGGGTTGGAATCGAGTCTTTTAGGGTATGTTCCTTATCTTAGATGAGACGGGTGTATTTTGGAGTGATGTTACTTATTTTCAATTTGGGATGCTGAAGTTGATTGATACTAGTTTTCTGTCAATGATCATGGATGTATTTTGCGGAATATTGATTTTGATTAAGACAATGAGAGTTAATTGAGGAATATGAGTGATAACTCATGGCTTTAGGAAAGTGAGTACTTTCTACCAAAATGTAGTAAGCGTTTTATGGTTAGTAGCTATGGAGCCACCTTGTACTCGATAGTGCTATTTTAATGAGGACATAAATTTTATGCATGTGGCGAATTATCAGAGTGCGAAGCAGGAGCGTAATATTTTGGTGGTAATTAGGAGTTCAAATTTTGTGCCAATTTTGAGGAATTAGTGGTGACTTGAAAGTTTGAGACGATACTTATAGATGGAGATTAATCACTTAGTTGGACCAATTATGTTATTGATGGTTAGCTTTGAAAGTGTCCATTAGATTACCAAAGGTAGAATACAATGAAGGTTTAGAAGTTATAGCATAGGAGTCGATTGAGGTTAGCACAGATTATTGCATGGAGCTATTAATCATTGGAATTGACTAGATTTTGTATTAAGGTTCTTGTGGAAAAGGAGATTTTGGGATAACATAGTCACCCTAAGAATACTGGGCGTGATGTGCCACTGGGAGGCTAATGGGAGTATGATGGATATTGCCATGTTTATTGAGAAATGTGACACATGCCGTCAAGTTAAGGATCAGAGACCTGCTGGCAAACTTCAACCTCTCCCTATTCCTGAGTGGAAGTGGGATGACATTTCTATGAATTTTAAACTGGTGATTGTTGATCGGTTGACCAAGAGTGTCCATTTCTTGCCTATCAATAATACCGACTCTTTGGGTAAGTTGACTAGGTTGTATATCAAAGAGATAGTGCGTTTGCACGGAGTACCCAAGAGTATTATGTCGGATAGGGACCCGTAGTTCACGTCCCATTTTTGGAAAAGTTTGCAAGCAGCTTTAGGCACTAAGTTGAATTTTAGTACTGCATATCACCCTCAAACTAACAGTGAATCAAAGCGCACCATTCAAACTCTTGAGGATATGTTGCAGGCTTGTGTCATGGAATTTCAGGGAGTTGGGAAAATCATCTGCCGCTGATAGAATTTGCTTAAAATAATAGTTTTCATGCCTCCATTCAAATGGCCCTGTATGAAGCTTTGTATGGAAGGAAGTGTTGATCACCTATGTGTTGGGATGAAGTTGGCGAGAGTAATTGGGTCTGAGATAATTCAAGAAATGAAAGATGAAGTTCGATTTTTAAGGACTAAAATGGTGGAAGCACAAAGTCGTCAGAAGAGTTATGTAGATACAAGTAGAAGAGACTTATCCTTTGAGGTAGGTGATTGGGTTTACCTTAAAGTCTCTCCTATGAAAGGCATTAAGCGCTTTGGTAAGAATAGAAAGCTTAGTCCGAGGTATGTTGGCCCTTTTTCAGATTGTAGAGAAAGTTGGGCTTGTTGCTTATAGAGTTGCATTGCTAGACTATTTTGGCGAAGTTCATGATGTGTTCCATGTGTCGTCATTGAAGAAGAGTTTTGGACAACAAGAACCACGTTTTGTTGACCCTGAACGCATTCAACTATAGCCTAACCTTACTTATGAAGTTGCCCCGGTGTAGATTGTGGATTGGAAAGAGTAAAGGTTAAGGTCCAAGACGATAGCTTTAGTGAAAGTGTTATAGGGCGATCCGTTGGCTCAAGATTTCTCTTGGGAGAGAGAAGCCGACATGAGGGAGCAATATCTGTATTTGTTTGATTGACCCTGGCGATATGTTTCTTAAATTTGCTCTTAGTCGAATTTTATTCCTGACCTAGTTTTAATGCTTGACCTTACCAATTTCGAGGACGAAATTTTATTTAAGGGGGGAAGATGTAACACCTCGTATTTTAGTGTATTTTTAATTAAAGGGTTATTTTTATTACTTTAAATATTAGTTCTCTTGTTTTAAGTTTATCGGATTTTTTGTTGGTTTAATTATATGATTTTTAAATTGTGAAAATTATTTTGATATGCTTTCTTAATATTAATTATTGTTATGTATTTAAATTACACTTTATTTTAATTTAATTTATTGTTGGATTTAATTATTTTATTCACTTAATCACTACGTTTAAATTATTTTATTTCACTTGCTGTTTTGCAATTATTTTTCGTTGGATCATTTGTGTGACCAAAGATGTGAGGATTGGACCTCAATTTCCCTCACTTTTTCTTTTTTCTTTTCCTCTTTCTCTTCTGTTCTTCTTTCTTTTTCTCCTCATTTTTTTTCTCCTCTCTTTCTTCTCCCGCGCGCGAGTCCCCCTCTCTCTTCCCGTCCGTCCGCCGTCCACTACTATGCCGCTGTGCGCCGTCCATGTGCGTCACTGCCCCTCCCATTTTCTTACCCTCTGGCAGGCAACCACCCCCTTTCATTCCCAACGCCTCTCGCATCGCCGTGAGCCCCCACGCACGGCTTCAAGCCACGGCACTCCTTGTGCTCACGCACCGCCATTGGCCAGCATCTCTTTACCACATCACCGGCTACCCCCATCTACCTAACCCACCCATCCTCAACTCCGATCCACCACCAATGAAGTCCATCCAACTCCATTTCCCTTTTGGACTTCAACTACCCTCTACGTTGCCACCCACCGACAACCACCACCACCATTAGTGTCACCAACATCCCTAAGCTCTTCTCTAGTAATCTCAAGTCTTCATTTGTTCCCGTTTAAAATCTAGCATTTTGAGACCCACCGCCATAGTGCATTTTGCACTGTTACGTTGCTATGTCGCTACTTCTAGCACATCCGTGATCATTCGAAAATTATATTAGAATACTATAATTATTTTTCCAAAGAACTTTTGTGATTTAAATGTATTTTTGCACTAACTCATTTTTATTCTGATCTGGTTGGTTGTGCCGGACCGAGTCTAAAGAGTAAGGGGGTCGCAGGGATTGGAGGATGGAGTTGTTGTGTGACTGGTCTATGTTGTGATTTGTTGGTTATTGGTTGTTGGATATTGTGTTGTATCATGTACATTGCATATTTGCACGCATGTTCATGTTTGTAAATAAAAATTCAGTTTTCCCGTAATTGCATACATGTTCATGTGTATGTTTGAAAATTGAGTTTTCATGTGAGAAATGGTTTTTGGGTGCGTGTGTACCATCACCCCAAGCCAAGATGAGACATTATCTCGGTGGAGCTCCTTTGGTCACTCGGGAGCGGAATATACTGAGTGACATCCCTTGGGTTTGACGGGATGGTAACGCTTTTGTGCCGACTCTGTGGCCCCTTTGTTGGCAAGGGTTAGAGGATGCTTGGCCACGAACGCGCTAGGAGCGGAACTAGGCATCGCTCGTCATGAAGTCACTCGCACGGTCGTTACCCATGGGGGGACGAAGGGAGCCAGAGTGTGTGAATGATCCATAGGGGAGATCGTGGTGGATACGGTTAAAATGGATTATTTGTTTGGGCCATTTTCTGGGAAAATAGTGGATTATTGATTTGGGTCATTTTTTTTGGAAAAATGGTGGGAAAATGTTTTTATGGAAATATTTTGGGCTAAATGGGATTTTGGCGTGCGTTGGAAAATATACATTTTATGGGAAAATGAGGTTTTGGGACTAATGCATATTTCAACATATGCATGCATAATTGTTGGTTGTATTATGCATTTTTATTCTCGAGGGTTGTTTGAATTATACTTATCTGCAGTATCGTTTTATGATAACGCATATTTTGATGCAGATGATGCTGAGGGTGAGCCTGAGGGTTCAGCTTCGCCAGAGGAGTGATATGTGATCACTCGTTTATGTATTTAGACCTTGTATCATATTTTTCGGGATAACTGTATAACTTCTTTTTAAACGTTTTACTTATGTAAATTTGTATTAAAAATTTTGGTACTTAGTTGACTTACTTATATTATCCGCTGCGTTGTTCATTGTACACTGTTGCATGTACACACACTTGGCACTATTGTTTGGATGCGTGACCGTGTTGTCATCATTCGGGCATCTCAATTCCTTAGTTTCCATACATGGGGGTCGGGGGAGCCAGAGGCAGAAAGAAGCTTCATTCTCCATCCACTTAGTTTAGTACTCACTTTGGTCACCAGTTCCTCCAAGTGCTCATATTTGAGTCTACCCAATATAATAGGGACCCTAGATTTTTTGAAAAGAAAGGATCCCTCCATAAATCCTTTTCTCTGTATAATCTCCCTTTTGCGAGCCAAAGAAATATGATGAGAAAAGAACATGGCAATTTTATGTTTATTAATGCTTTATCCTCACCATCTCTCATATTGAGTCAAAACTGGTAAAAGCTCCCAAATAGATCTCATGCTATAATTAGTGAAAATTACCCTATCATCAATATACATTAAGTGAGAAATAATAGTCGTACCTCTGGCTTCTGAAAATTGACCAAACCTTTTATTCCCCACACTTAGCTTGATCAATCTAGAAAGCACCTCTTGTAAAATGATAAACAAATAAAGAGAGAAAGGAACCCCCTAATGCAATCCCCGACCACCTTGAAAAAAACCCAGTATTGTCTCATTCATCATTATTGAATACCCGGATTAGATCTCAAAATTGGGGAGAGAATCCAAAACATCGAAGAACCTCTAGCAAAAAATTCCAATCAACCCGGTCATATGCCCATGTCAACTTTAAGCATAATATTCTCACCATGATATTTTTTATTAATGGAATGCACCATTTCCTGAGTGAGGCTGGTATTTTCAAAGATACTCCTACCTGGAATAAAAGCACCTTACTCCAAAGAAATCCTCCTTGGAAGGAAACCTGTCAAACGGTTAACAATAATTTTTTAGCATATTTTATAGAAAAATGAACAAAGACTAATAGGCCTGAACTTGTCAAAACCCGTTGGTGTATCAACCTTAGGGATTAAAACAAGAAAAGAGGCCATAAAAAATCTTGGGAGATGTTTAAAGCTAAAAAAAACTCTGAGATAGCTACCAAGACATCAAATTTCACCACCTCCTAGCAGCTCTTGAAAAATCCTGAACCAAAACCATCAGGCCCCGAACCACTATTAGACGGAATAGAAGAGACTGCATCCAAAATTTCCTCCATAGATGGAACTAAACAAGATCACACTCTTCCTCCAGAATTACTGTCGGTATCAAATGAGATAAATTTGGTAGCTCTCTGGACGGATCCCCTTGAAGGAAACTAGCAAAAAAATCTACTGCACCTTGATGTATCAACTCTCGCGATTCACAAGCAGTCCTGTTAGAAGACCTCATTTCTAGAACACGTTTACGCCTTTTGTTTTCTAAACATGCATGGAAAAATTTGGAGTTACAATCCCCATCCACTTGCCATTTCATCTTAGCCATTTGACCTAGTCTCAGATCCTCTCTTCGTCTCTAGGTAACCAACTAAGTTGAGGAATTTGAAAGTTCCCAAGCCACCTCTTCATCCCAGCCCAATTGTAGTCTATTTTACAAAGTCTCAACATGTATTTCAAGCATGTCAATCTTCACATTAGTTCTTCCAAACACTGTCGTGTTCCACTCTCGGAGAGCCAACGTAGTTTTCTTAAGTTTGGCAATCAGTTTATACATTCCTCTTCCTATCACAGCTTCAGACCAAACCACCCAAATAAACTCCATAAAATCTGGGTGATCAATCCACATTTGTTGAAAGTGAAACGGCGGCGAACCATAATTGAAAAGATCCAAATTGAACTCAAGTAGCAAGGGGGAATGATCTAAGGTAGTCCTCGAAAGAATCAAGCACACTGCATTAGGACGTGAAGACATCAGGGGAGCATTAAACAATGCTCGACCCAATTTTGCCCATGATCTCGCTAGACTAGCTTGCCCATTGCACCAAGTGAAGTCATTGCCCTTGAACTTCATCTAAATCGAACCTCCTGATGATTCCAGTTGTTGAAGTCAGCCATTGCAACTCTTGGTCTTGGTCTTCCACCCCGTCTTTCATAATCATACCGGATGACATTAAAATCCCCCACAAATAAACAGGGTTCGGTGCTCAGCCCTTGTAGACTAAGATCATCCCATAGAGCTTTTCGATCATACATATTACATTTGGCATAGATAAAAGTACACAAAAACTGAGATGAGCCCTCAGCTATACGTAGTATCAGAAACTGTATATCCCTATGAACAACCTGAACCACAGTATCCTTCTCCCAAAAAACCCAGATTTTACCACCATCAGATTCATTAACGACATAATCCATATTCAAAGAACACTTCAATCCTTGTGCTTGATCAAAACTCTGGAATGGTTCAAATAATGCTACAATTTTTGGTTTAAACTTGGCAATCAACTTCTTTAATCGGCCCCTTGATGTTCCGGTACCCTGATATTCCAAGTAAAAATAGGACCAATCATTGAGTCAAGAACGAGGATCGGGTGAGAACTTGAGTGGAGCTTCTACTTTTCACAAACTATCTTTTATTGTATTTTTTTTTTCTGTAACATGCCTTCCGTCTCCATGTGGTAAGGATGATGCAAGCATTATTAGACCAATTGAAAGGTAATATATACTTTAATATTTGTGGAAAAAGAAGCACCTCCTTTGCATGCGGAAACTTGCAATCGACTCACACCGCAGAGTGCCTTGTTTGACATAAATGATGCAGTTGAGAAGTTTAAAAAATGGTCCTCTTGCAGGAATTTCACCATGCAGTTTATTAAAGGAGACATTTAGATATTTGAGATATAAGAGCCCTTCTAAAGACTAGGGAACCTGACCAGATAAATTGTTATAAGAAAGATCTAAGAACTCCAAGCCTACCAGTGCACCAAAATGTACAACAATTGAACATTCTAGTCGATTGAATGCGAGAGAGAGATTGGTCAGATCTTTAAGGTCACCAATCGTTATTGGGATATTACCTGAGAGTTGATTTGTTGACAAATCCAATATTCTCAAGACATTGATATTTCCAATCTCTAATGCAATAGTGCCACTTAGAGAATTTGTTGATAGGTCGACCTTCAAAAGATATGAAAGTCTCTGTAAGCTCAAAGGAATTGTAGAAGTCAATTGGTTAGAACCTAAGTAAAGAGCTCTTAAGGAAGTCATTATTTAAGCATGCTGGACTATGTCCAGAAAGTTCCTTATCATTTAAACCTAATCCAAACAAGCTTACTAAATTGCATAGGCTAGATGGAATGGGACCCTGTAGTCTATTGCCTTCAAAGTTCAAAACTTGGATCATGCGCAATCTTCCAATTGTAGTTGGAATAGATCCTACCATTTCATTGCCGCCCAAGGACAAAGCTATCAATGTACTTAAATTGCCAATACTTCGCGGAATGTTGCCCTTAATATTGCAATCACTTTGTTGAAGTTTTTCAAGTGAGAGAGATAGGTTTCCAATGGATTTAGGTAGCACTGTTCATCCGGGCCGGGTTTTTTCCCAGCCCGGTCCGGAACCTGGTTTTTCGGGTTCCGGTTGCGGGTTCCGGCCCGGATCATGTACGGGCCGGAACCCGGGTTGCAAAACCCGGACCGGGTACCGGGTTTAGAACCCGGGTTCCGGGTTTTATACCCGGTACCTGGGTTTTTTTTAAAAATCAAACCCAGCGTCAAAACGACGCCGTTTTGATGAATCAAAATGGCGTCGTTTTGACACAAGGGTTAAAAACCCCCCGCCCCCCTTCAGCCTTCTCTCTCTCTCTCTCTCTCGTTAAGGAATCCTAGCCTCCCTCAGTGCCGTTAAGGAACCCTAGCCTCCCTCAGTGCCGTTAAGGAATCCTAGCCTCCCTCAGTGCCGTAGCCTCCCTCAGTGCCGAATCCGCCGATCGAAGAAACCCCATCATCCTCGTGACCCCACCATCGTCTTCGCCGTCATCCAAGGTTTGTTCTCTTCTTTTTATTTCGATTTGGGTCTCTGTAAATCTCTCCGTGCGAACTTGAGCTTGAGCATGTAGGCTTTGGCTAACAAGAATCTGGAAAACTACTTAGAATGTTCTTGATGTTCCTTGTTTGAAATCCTTTTTTTTTTTCAAAAGTGTGGAGGGCTTCTTCCACACCTTTTTTTTTTATTATTTTTTTTTCTCCTATGATTTGTTTGGTATCGGATGTGAGGGTTGTTGGATGGATGAGTAGTACTTTGGAGATTTTATTTGTTTTGGGTTCAATCAAAGCTCATTTTGAACACATTTGGGTAGGGAGGGAGGCATCATCTTGTTTAGGTATGGTCCACATGTGGATGAGAACTATGTGTAAATATAGAGACAGTTTTTTGAAAATTTAATGTGGGATTAGTTTAGAGAAATGGGTTTAAGTTAGGTTATGGTGTGTGATTTGGCTTTCAAAGTTTAGAGAAGTTGTTAGCTTGCAATTTTAGGTTGGTTTAAATAATATTATTTCATCTAGAATCATCACTTCAGGATCAAAATCATTTTCTGATATGTTAAAATGTTTGATTTTTCAATTACTAAATAGATTTTATCTACTAGTAATAACTAATTAGGGGGAAAAAAAAACTTATCAAGAGCTCAACATTTCATGAAAAAAGAAAAGGCTTCAAACGCTCTCTCTGTTTGTTTCTTTAATGCTCCCATGATCCATCAATAAAGTTATACATGATGTTAATCTGGATGGTCTTTTTTAGCCCTTTTTCTGTTTTTTTTTTTTTTTAATGATATTTTCCATGGCTGCTCACTTGTGTATTCAAAGGGAAGATATATACCTAACTTCAAGGGCTTTTAGTAGGTAATTGATTAAGAAATGTCAGTTTTTTACTTACGTTTTTGTCGATGGCATAGTTAACTCTGCACTGAAAGATGCATGCTACCCTGGAAAAACTGATGGCAAAGTTATCTCTGCACTAAAAGATGAATGGTCATAGTTATTTCTTTGTTTTTAAGCAAAAATGGTCATACTTTAGAACAGTAATTTTTTTTTACACCATTTCGTATTAATTCTGCAAAAATTGTCCGTGTTTTTATCATTTGCGAGTAGAAAAAGTGCCTAAAATATAGAGAGTTTAAATGGTTGTTTAAATGGAAAAATGTGCATAAGATGGTTCTAACCCAGAAATAGAACCATCTTCTCGACCAGAAATGCTTGTTCGTAACTATTTCAAAAACTTTGCTTGAAATTATTTGAAACTGCATGTATGATGTTATATTTGTGTGGATAGTGAATGGGTTGTAGTTGTTATGTTTTATTATATTTGATTATTAGTGCTTAATTACTTATTATATTGTTTTTGGTGATTTTTATTACTCAATAACAGATGGAAGAAGATTCTGTGAGTTGTCATGTCGGTACAACCCAAGGGGTTGGTGGTGACTCCTCATCTATTCCAGTGGATGTGGAGGAGCATGGGAGTCTTCCAACCCTATCAACCACATATACACAACAGCCTACCCATTCCATCCCACCTTTGCCCAAGCAATAAAAAAAAAACACCTAGTAACCAATCGGTGGTTTGGGAACACTTTACTAAAGTGCAACCTATTGACCATGATAACCCAAAAGCTCAGTGTAATTATTGCGCTAAGTTATACAGTTGCCATTACAAGAATGGCACGTCATCTATGATACACCACCTCCAGAATGCATGTAAAACTTCCCCTCTTAGATTTAAAGGAGTTGGAAAAAGTCAATCATCTAGTGTTAAGAGGGATGCAAAGGGAAGAGTGTGTAGCCCACAAAGTCTAGTGAAGTATGATGCAGAAAAACTTAGGGTGTCAACCGCTAAGTTTTTTATTAGGTGTGAATTGCCTTTTAGGCTTGTGGAGATCAAGGGTTTGTTGAGTATGTGGCTGATTTAGAGTCTCGATTTACTTTACCATCCCGAATCACTTTAAAAAGGAATTGTATTAAGCTGTATAACGAAGAGAAGATACAGCTAAAAAAATTGTTGGATGGTCAAAGAATCTCTCTAACCACCGATACCTGGACATCGGTGCAAAATATGAACTACATGTGCATTACTGCACATTTTATTGATTGCAACTGGAAATTGCACAAAAAAATAATAAAGTTTTGCAAAATTCCCAACTATAGGGGTGAAACTATTGGGAGGGTGTTAGACTTGGGGTTGCATGATTAAGAGATTAATAAGATCTTGACCATCACAGTTGATAACGCCTCCTCTAATGATGTTGCTGTTGATTACATGAGGAGGAGAATAAAGGATAGTGACTGTACCATATTGGGTGGTAAGTTTCTTCACATGCGGTGTGCTGCCCATATATTGAATTTAATTGTTATGGACGGCCTGAGAGAGGTTTATGAGTTTGTAACAAGGATTAGAGATGCCGTCAGATATGTGAAGTCTTCACCGTCGAGATTTGCCAAGTTCAAGGCTTGTGCGGTAAAGGAAAATATTAGTGGGAGAATGATTTGCTTGGATGTTCCTACTAGATGGAACTCCACATATTTGATGTTGAGTACCGCTGAAAAACACAAACAAGCCTTTGAACACTATTATATGTGTGTGGATAGTGAATTCGTGAACCCCACTGTTGATGATTGGAAAAAAGCACATATTTTTGTAGAGTTGCTAAAAGTATTTTATGATATTACATTGAACATTTCTGGTTCTTTGTATGTGACGGCTAATGTATATTTTCAAGAACTCTACACAATTGAAGATACATTAAATGATATGTGCAATAGCCATGATATTATCACTAGCACCATGGGTATAAATATGAAAAGTAAGTATCAAAAGTATTGGGGTAGCACATATAGGTTCAACTTTATGATATATGTAGCTTTTGTGCTTGATCCACGATATAAAATGATAGGAATGAAGTTTTGGTTGAAACAGTGCAAAGGGGATGAGTTGGCGGATAAGATAGAGGCCAAGGTTAAACTCTTGTTAAGCCGCTTGATTGAGCAATATAACAAATTTCGTGTGGGTAGTGGGGGGAGTTCTAATGTGGCTCAAGGGAGGCCAAGCACTACTTCTACTTCTACTACCTTCTTGACTAAATTTGATATCAGGTTAGAGAAATATCTTCAGGAGCAAGGGTTTATGGAGTTTAGATCAGAACTAGATCGATATTTGTCGGAGGGGTGTGCACAAAAATCACCCAGTTTTGATATTTTGGATTGGTGGAGAGTTAATGCCACCAATTATCCTGTCCTTGCTGAGGTAGCACGTGATGTGTTAGCCACCCCCATTTCCACTGTTGCCTCGAAGTCCGCATTTAGTACTGGAGGACGCATCTTGGATCCTTTTAGGAGTTCATTGTCTCCAGAGACTGTCGAAGCCCTCATTAGCACTCAAAATTGGTTAAGGACCAAACCTGTCGACATCCGGGAGTTAGAAGAATACGTACAGTCGATGGATCTTGAAGGTAAGTTTGAAACTTGAAATATTTTTTTAATATCTATCTATCTTGGTTTATTACCTATCTAATTCATTTTTAATATTTTTTTAGATGATTATCCAGCTTCATCTTCAACAGAGGCTGCTGTGAGTCTCTCTTCCCATTCATGCTGAAACAAATCTAGAGTAAGTGCTTTCTTCTTGCATAATCTTACTTTCTTAAAGTATTTATATGGGTAGCAAAATTCGTTGTACACAATGAAGTTGAATGCATGCAAACTTTAAATTTAGAAAATTAAAACTTTTTTGGGAATAATGCTACCATGAACAGTTTCTTAGACTCGAAATCCATTGATGAAATGTTGGTAAATGATGAAATGGGATGAGCCTTAAGGCTCTACTAAATTTTAGCAGCTTTACTCTCCCAATCAACCACCTAATCATGAACTTTATGCATGAACGAGTAGTTTCCAGCATATAAATTATACTGAGATTAGTTCCAGAGCACTGCAGGTTGTAACAATCAGCCACCTAACAATGACCGATTATATTGCTTCTAGTTTGTACAGGTTGTAACAAGTGCTCCTTTCCCATATGGCGTGCAACAACATCAAATACTAGTTTCTGATTCAGCCAAGAGAGCTATCATGTGATTGTTGGAAGAAGAAAGCTAATTGATGGAAAAATTTCTGATTTTTTGCAAACAATTTGTTGTGTATTAGAGTTTAATTAAAGCAATGTATGTGTTTTGTAATATTCTTAGCAAATTAGTTCAAACAATGTAATATGTAGTTGATTGCATCTTGTATGTTGCATTCATTTTACATGATGAATATTGGTTTTTTTTTTTTTTTTTTTACATGCATTTAGTTAAAAAGTTAATTAATTGTTTATATGCTTATGTTGTATTAAGAAGCAAGACTAAAAGATATTTATATTGGTTTTCTATTGAGAATATGATTTGAAATTCTAGATAGAGACAAAATATTTGAAGTACAATTAATAATAAAAAAGCTTTTGTTAAAAAAAAAAAAAAAAATCCGGGTTCAACCCGGAACCCGGGTTTTGAAAAACCCGGGTTCCGGCCCAGGTCTGATCCGAACCAACCCGGTCCGGGTTTTGGCCCGGGTTTGAAACCCGGTTCCGGATCCGGGTATACCCTGGTTCCCAGGTTGGAACCCGGATGTAGACTCGGGTTCCCAGGTTGGAATCCGGATGAACACCCCTAGATTTAGGCAAAAAGCCAGTAAGGTGATTGTTATCCAAAACCAACTTTCTAAGATGTGTGCACTTTGCCATATAAGACAAAAAACTCAATTTTGGAGATTCATTAGTTAAATTGTTGAATCCTAGGCTGAGCCACTGGAGGAGCCTCAAATTACCAATCGTGTTTGGAATTGTGCCCGTGAATGAGTTCCAACTCAAGTCTATGAGAGTGAGCTAGGAAGCATTGGAAATAGAATTGGGAATTGGTCCTGCAAGTTTATTCTCTCCAAGAATAAGCTGCCGAAGATTTGGAAGAAAAAGGCCTGCATTAGTTGGTAGATGGTCTGAGAGTTGATTTCCCTCCATTACAATAACTTGTATTGTTGAGATATTGAAGATTTCAAATGGAATTGGTCCAGCAAAATTGTTGATTGAGATACTAAAAATCTCTAGGTTCAGCAGATTACCAATCTCATTGGGTATTGCACCTGCCATAATATGAATAATAAGTGCATTTCAATTAACAAAAACAGTGGTTGCACTTAATCACACATACAACTTAGCAGTAAGAAAATGACCAAGTGCTGAAAGCAATTGGGTGTAGTTTTCCTAATTGATCTTTGTCATGTATTTATAGGTACAATATATAAAATAGGTAGGTGAATGGATCTGAAGTGACCATCTAGATTGACAACAAATGATTCTTCTAATTATAAAATGGTAGGCATTGACGAAATACTTAAAATAAATGTTTCTAAATTCTAATTGACATTCTAAGCAAAAAGGGAGGGACTACGAGAAGGATCAATATGGAATACAATGGTGTTTTGCTAATCGATTAAAGATTGTGATTGACTAAAATAAATTTAAAAGATACCTTCAAAGTTGTTGTCACCAAGATACAACCCTGTAAGCTTGGTCAGGTTCCCTGTCTCTGGGAGTAGCCTTCTTGTGAAATAATTTCTTGATAGGAGTAGAATTTGTAGCTTTCGAACTTATGCAAAGTGGGTGGGAGTTGACCAGAAAACCAATTGCCAGTGATGGAAAGATATTGTATGTTGGGAAGATTATCAAACAACATTGGTAGCGCACCGGATAGCATATTATCGACGAGGTCAATGGCTTGCAGTGAAGGCATGTTGAAGAAAGTGGAGGGCATTGAGCCCTGAAAAAAATTTTAAATATTTTGTTTTTTTTCACATCATTTTTTTAACAACTTTAAATATTTTTTAAAAAATAATAAAATTCATAATATTATTAAACAACACTTTCTTAATCACTAAAAAAAAAAAAAAATAAAAAAAAATAAAAAATAAAAAAAAAGAAGCGGGAGCTTACAGTGGAATCCCCAGCTTGATTCCTAGCATTGTCCATGAGATAAACGCTAGTACTTAAATTTGACCCAAAGTGAAGCCGACCACAAAATATTAAAAGACGTGATGAATAACTCCCTGTTGTAAATTTTATAATCAATTTAAATTAGTATTGTTGGGTTTTTTTTCTATTTAATTTTTGTTCTGATATGTTTTCTTTTACTTTAATTTCATTTCTTATTCCACATTCTATTCAGAAAAAGATTTTAATGACATAATCGCTAAATAAGGTACTATATTTGTCGGTTTCATAAATATTTTTTTAATATATTTTTTTGTTTGTTTTATTATTTATCGCTATATCATATTGTTTTTTATCCTATAATAATTAATCACAACCCACCAAATATCTAAGTTGGTTTCTTATAGTTCTCCAATTGTGTCGCGCCTTTGATCACAACATTTCAGTCTATTTATAGTTCTTGTGAGGGGGGTGTAATGCCCCGGTCCTGGAGGTTCAAAGAGCTAGCTTTTAATACTTAATATTAATTCCAATACCATAACTATAAAATCCAGAAAATTTAATAAAATATTAATTTCTTTGCTCAACCCAAATATCTATGTTCCTTCACCGAAACAACAAAAAAATTCTCAATAAAATAAATTAGAAGCTCTCCAAAGACTCGAAAATATCCTTAACCCAGCACATCAAAATATCAAAAAATAATCAATTTACTAACTATTACTCTCAAATAAGCACTTGTACCCTCGGACACTTATTCCTTTACGATCATCACAACTTGCTAAAACTTCCTACTCTTGTTCTTCAGCTGAACCATTAAAATTATCTGAAAAATGTTTGGAGATAAGGGGGTGAGTTATCGACAACTCAGTAAGCAGAGAATATATACTAGTGTATAAATATGAGCATTTACAAAATTCAAAATGCAGAACAAAATACTTTCTTTCAGAGTGCAGAACAAAATATTTTCTTTCAGAATACAAAACGAAACATTTTCTTTCGAAATGCATAATCAGAATATCATCAAAAATATCAAAGCGAAAATTCAAAAATATTCATAATCAAAATCTATTCGTCATAGTATAAACTGAAACATTACATCTTATCTTATCATATCAGAATTGAGATCATGTTTAACCCCCGTGGTAGAGTTGTGCAAACCTCAGTGGCCAACTAAGCAAAAACAAAATGTGAATCTTCCCCTAATTATTCTCGGAGCCTCAAGTGAGCACACAGGAAAAACCACGCAGAAAACTACTTTGCTTCCAAAGTGGATGCACCGGAAATAGAAAAAGTTGGTACCAACTGGAACAGAGGCCATAATTTTACACCTGTGGTAAGGTCAGAACGGAACAAAAACAGAAACATAATGTTATGCCAGAGGTTTTCAGAATCACATAATATCATATCAGAGTACAGAACATTTTCAGAACAGAATAGAATTAGATCACAAAAACATAATTTATGCACAAAATTTCCTATTCGCTCTCTTTTGCACAGTTTAGAAACAAAATGCCAAAATAGCTCATGTCTACACCAGTCATGCCAAAAACTATTTTATTCTTAAACAGAATCTCATGAGTAATGTAGAACAAATAACTGAGGTAGTTTAAATTTCTTTTCATAACCAAACATGCCTATTTTTCAAAAATCAACTTCAGCTCATTGTATTTTTATGCAAAGTCTAGCATAGGAACCCCCTTACCTGAATTTAGCTTAACAGAATTTCTCCACAGCAATACTTAACAAAAATCTATCGTCGCCTAAAAAAATAGTCACGTACTTTCGTAAATTTTCAATCAACTAGGTATTTCGGTATTTAAGTCTGAGATACTAAAATATTCTTTTTTTTTTTCAAAACTCTAAAATTCTCATAACCTGGTGTCTTAAAATGTTACTCTCCAAACTCATCAATGACCACTTAACCTTTTCGAGTAATACATTAAAAATATCAGTGGTCAAAATTTCATTCAAACAAAGTAAACTAAAGTTTAAACAGTAACAAAATACAATTAAAACTTCATTTATGCTCTTTATAAAAAAAAATAAAAAATAAAAAATAAAAAAAGAAACTAGTATGTAAAACAAACTCGAGTTCAATAAATATAACAAAGACAGGTCAAGTAAAACCAAAGGTATTTTAGAAATTTTGCATTGGCAGCTTGGGCTCTTTTAAAAACAAACTGTAATCTAATCAAAAGGGTTTTTCGGAGGCTACACAACTTAGATATGATTTAAGGGTAGTTTAGTAATTTAAGGAAAAATTGCATGCAATTGGGAAGGATCGAAAATGGAAAATAATATGAGGATAATAGGCTTACGAGAGAAGAAACCGTGCGACCTGAGCACTCTGTTGAAATTGACGTTGGGCACGGAGTAGAGAGACGTGGTGGCAAGCGGTGAGGCTTGGCGGCTGGAGTGGTCTCAGCAGCGTGATAGGCAGCTAAGTAATGAGAGAGAGAGAGAGCAATTGAGGGAACAAATATGGAGGAGTAAAAATAGGGGTCTTTGGTTCTCTAAGCAGGTGGCTGCCGGTCTCGCATGGGCTAGGCACGAAGGTGAAGGACGGAGATTTAAGCGGCTGATGGTTGAGGTGAGTAAAAGAGAAAGGGGTATGGCTGGCTTTCATGGAGTGGCTCTCGGTTTGGATGGGGATGCTCTGTCTCGAAGGCTTCAAGATAGAGCAACTACAGTTTCCCCTTCCCACAAAAGTTGGTGATGGTGGCTATTGTTTAGGCCGCTTTCGAGGGTGGAGAGGAAGGCTACGACTGCTTCGGGTGTTGTGGCAAGGTTGCTACCAGAATAGGCTTTCAGTGGTGTGTGTGTAATGGTTGCTAGAGGGCTTCACGGTGGTATAAACGTGTTCTAGTGTGGTGCAATCGCAGTACATCATAGTGGAGGAGCTGAAGGTGGCTTTGAGCAGTTTCCATGGTGAAGATTGGCTACGATTGATTCCTGGACCTGGACTCATTAGGTGTTGTGGCGTGCGTCTTCGTGGGGCTGGGTTGAGTCGGTTGGTTGGGATGGCCGAGGTTCTGTACGGTGGAGGATGAGGGAAAGAGATGACAGCCCTATACTTGGGTTTTCGTCATGCACGAAGGGTTAGGTATGTATATATAGTCAAAGAAAAAAATCAAAACAAACTCTAGAGGGATGAGGGTGATGTGCATACTTATGACAAATGGAAAGAGATGTGTAAAGGTGGGGAGTTTTCTTTATAAAAAAACAAACTTCTATTGGATCTCCTAGTTTAAGAAAAAGGAGCATGACCATGCGGAGATCAGGTAGAGTCCATTTCAAAAATTTAACTACAATGACAAGTCCATTAGAAAAAATTTGATAACCATTAAAAACCAATTTGGGCCCATAAAATAGTACTCAAAAAAATTTCAACTGGCCTTTTCATATAGTTAACCCAAAAATATAAAAAAGAAAGACTTGGTGCTAGGCCCGGGTGTTACAGGGGGCCCATCCCAGAAGGGCCTAGGCCCAAAGAGGTCAAGCTACAAAACCCCAAGCCCAAAGATGAAACCCAGCCAGGACTGAGAGCCCGGGTCAAAGCACCACATGCCGAGCCCATAACCGCAAACCAACCCAGGAAGTCCTTTCGGCACCGACCTGGGATATGCCGACAAGAGTGTCTCGGGACTCAACAACCTACCGAGCCTTACCGTATGGCACCAAGCAAGACGCCCTACTATACGCGGACAGCTTCAAGGCATGTCACATTCGATGGATGTGTCAGAAGGCTTGGCACGTAACGGCATACCACAAGAGTACGTAGGATGCTCGGCCATGACCTAACACCCAACCCTGGTAGAAAGGTGGTAGCAGGTCTGACCTAGCACGGCCTGACACACCATGATCTCCCTCGGCCGCCTAAGCTGCACACTAACACACTATTGTAGCAAGGAATGAGTGGAAGTAGGTTTGACTCAGGTACGACCCGACATGCCATGATCTCCCTTGGCAATGGAGACCGGACCAGGTATAAATAACAATCATCCCTTTTACAAGAAGGCTTTATTGAATCCCTTTACTATTCCTTCTAATCTTCTATGCTTTTCTCATCACTTGGGGATTATTAACTGACTTTGGTATCGGAGTGACCCCGGACGTCACCGAAGCCCTTTCTTCCTCTTATGTGTTGGTGGCGTGAGTTTGGTTATCACATAATTGCTCGGGCTGCAAAACACAACATCTACAGTGGCACCGTCTGTGGGATCTATTTTTCCATCAAAGCGTGTACTTCGCATGCTGGCAATAACGCGGTCCCAAACTACACGAAGGGGAGACAATGAGGAGGGAACGATGGAAGCAAGATTCGCGAACATGGAGGAGATAGTAAGGAAACTGACAGAAGAATCTGGGACGCAATGCTAGGAGAATGCTACCCTTAGGCGAACCAATGAGGAGCTAGTGGGGTGGGGGGGGGGGGGGG
>QEOW01073361.1:31251-81091 GCA_003123825.1 Juglans hindsii
GGGGGGGGGGGGGGGGGGGGGGGGGGGGGGGGAGAACCGAGAGGCAAAAAACATGGGGATTCGTGGCAGGTCCCTATGGACACTGCGGCGGAGGAGGAGAGACGCTAGATGCACGTCTAAATCCGAGAGCTTGGGGACAAATGCAAGGAAATGGCTAAGAAAATAGACATGCCATCCACTGTTGACCAGCTGATCGCCAGTACTGACCTCCCATACAACGTTAGAGCCATGGTAGTGCCACATCCCCCTAAGTTCAAGGTCCCTCAGATGGAAATGTACGACAGGTCCAAAGACCCACTGGAGTACCTGGAGACGTTCAAAGGCCACATGGCCCTACATGGTTTCCTAGGAGAAATCATCTGCCGAGCCTTCCCACTAACACTGAAAGGGGCCGCCCGGACCTGGTTTGGGTCGCTGTCGTCAGGAACAGTAGATAGCTTCGAGGAGCTCGCCCGCCTCTTCATGATGCAGTTCCTAGCAAGTCGTTATAGGAGATGCCTAGTGGCTTACCTCCTAACTGTCAAATAGCGAGACGGTCAAAACCTGAAGTTGTATCTATCGCGGTTCAATCGGGAGGGTATGACCACCGACGACCAAGACAAGAAGATCACATTGGCAGCCCTCTTAGGGGGTATCTGGCCTCATAATCCGTGCATGACAGAAATAGCGCGACAAACCCCAACTATGCTGAGGGAGTTTATGGACCAAGCAGATGGGTTCATCAACGATGAAGATACACTCGACGCCCTAACTGCCCCACTACAGTCCGAAGTAGAGCAAGCGGATTTGAAAACGTTAGGCCAACGAGGAGGTCGTGACCATGGAGGGGGAAAGAGGGGAGCGCCATTTATGAGGAGGTGAGAAGCGCCGGCTCAGCCCCAAAGGGGGAGCCACACTCACACAAACTTCGCTGTGGAAAGGAATCGAGGCCCGAGCCCCCGAAGAGAATAGCCTCGAGATGGGGAAAACCACCCATATTGCAAGTACCACATGAATAATCGACATAGCACTCGAGACTGCTACGCCCTGAAGAGAATAAGGGAGGAAGACTAGTGTAATCGGACTCGCCTATTGGAGGACCACGTGGATCGGCACAGAGGGAGGCACACGGGTCCCCGGCGGGGTGCCAACTCTAGAAGGCAAAGAAGAAGGGATGAGACGCGGAGGAGCCCCCAGGTGGAGAACAAACCACTTGGAGAGATCAGCACAATCACCGGAGGGTATGCCGGAGGCAGAGCCACCTCATCGGCTAGGAAGGCACATGCTCGAAGGGCACGCTATGAGGAAGTGTGCATCGCTTAAAAGAGTAGCAAGCAGGCCCCTACTACACACTAGAGGCATCATGATAATGCTCGACGAAAGGGATGAAGAAGGCATCCTTCACCCACATGATGACGCATTGGTGGTAACGATGCAAGTGACAAACTTTAGAACCCAGAGGATCCTAGTCGATAACAGCAGTTTGGCTGACATCCTGTTCTGGGAAGCGTTTGTCAAGATGGGAATCAATTCGGATCGACTACGTCTAGCTCCAAAGCCGCTCAAGGGCTTCATGGGAGACGTCGTTAAACTAATGGGAGCCATCACTCTTTCAGTTCTAGCAGGGAAGGCGCCAGGACCGCGGCCACCATGACCGACTTCTTAAGGGCAGTGACATCCACTTACCACCTCAAAATGAAGTTCTCCACCCTTGGGGGTGGGTGAAGTTCTTGGCGAGCAGGTCCTGGCCTGGGAATGCTACGACCGAGAGTTGAGGCACGAAGTCAAAATAGTTCCGACAGTCGAAAGGGCGAAGAAGCACGAAAGCCTAGTTCACCTCCGTCCCTGACCGTATAAGATGAAGAAATCCGTGATGAACAAGCCCTTCAGCAGGCAGAACCCAACGAGCCTTTGGAGCTGGTTACAGTCAATCAGCAGACATTGGAATGAAAGGTTCGAGTCCGCACTAAGCTAGACCCAAGGATGAGAACGGTGCTGATATCTCTCTTTATCAAACATCGGGTCGTGTTCGCTTGGACCCACGAGGATATGCCTGGGATCGACAATTCCATCATTGAGCACTGGCTCTGCATCGATCCAGCAGCTCGGAAAGTCAAGCAACAACGACGAAGCTTCAGCTCCAAGAAGTATGGGGCAATAGCTGAGGAGGTATCAACGCCGGCAAGGTTCATCCAGGAGGTCCACTACCCGAAATGGCTATCTAATGTAGTTTTGGTAAAGAAGGCCAACAAGAAGTAGCGGATGTGTGTCGACTTCACTGACCTGAATAAAGCCTACCCAAAAGACAGCTTCCCCTTACCACACATCGACCTGATCATGGATTCAACGGTGGGACATCCCCTCCTTAGCTTTATGGACGCCTATTCCAGGTACAACCAGATCAGGATGAACTAGGATGATGAAAAGAATACAGCATTTGTAACGGACTGAGGCCTCTACTGCTACAAAGCAATGTCGTTTGGCCTCAAGAATGCAGGGGCTACCTACCAACGTCTAGTCAACCAAATGTTCAAGCAGCAGATCGGCCGAAATATGGAAGTGTACGTAGACGACTTATTGGTGAAGAGCAAAGAACCCAGACAACATTTGGCAGATCTATGAGAAGCATTTTTCGTCCTTCGATAATATCAGATGAAGCTGAACCCGTTAAAGTGTGCTTTGGAGTGGAGACAAGTAAGTTTCTGAGGTTCATGGTCTCTGAGAGAGGGATTGAGGTGAACCCCGAAAACGTAGAAGTAGTGACAGGAATGCCTTCCCCCGGCAACCTTCATGAAGTCTAGAGGCTGGTCGGGTTGGTAGTAGCCCTAAACCGCTTCATTGCTTAATCAACCGACCGGTGCCTACCTTCTTCAAAGTCCTGAGGAAGGTACGGGAAATGGAAGAAGGGCAGCAGCTCGTCTACTACATGAGTAGGGCCTTCCGCGAAGCATAGACAAGGTACCCCTAGACGGAAATGTTAGTATTTGCCCTAATCATCGCGGCCAAGAGATTAAGGCTGTATTTCCAGGCCCACCCTATGAAAGTACTGACCGATCTCCCCCTCAAGAAAGGGTTGCAAAAGCCAGACACCTCAGGATGGCTAGCCAAATGGGCGATCGAGCTCAGCGAATTCGATATGGAGTATTTTCCTGTTGGCATGCAAGTCTTCTATACTCACTTCCAGCAGGCCACCATGACGTTTAATTTACTTCTTTGACGTCTTGCGTTGAATTGAATACCAGAGAGATCAAGACGCTCTTTGAATAGAAAGATAAAATGAAATGAAATTTGTAAATAATAGGAAGATAATTTATATATAATAGTGACATAGTTTGAATTAAAATTTTTCTTAAATTTTAAAAAATTAATGATAAAAAGTTGAATAAAAGTATTATAAAATTTAAATATTGTTATAATATAACTTTTTAATATAGTTTTATTTTTAAATTTGAAAAACTTCAATATTTTTTATGTTTTATGTGGAAGTTAGGAAAAGTTGTAATGATTAGATGAAAAACTATGAGAGATAAATTTAAAATTATTGTATTTGAGTAATATTTGGATGTTGAGATGGGATGAGACCAACTAACTATCTAAACAGGACTTAAGCTTCGTTTGGATACTATAAGAGTATCCTAGATGATCTGTTAATAGTAGTGAAAATAGTAGTGAGTAGTTTGTAAATAATAATAAATAGTTAATTTGTAAATAATAGTGAAATAGTTTGAGAATATCTTATTGCAGTCGTGTTCTCAAACCGACCCTAACATTGCCAATGCTTAGCTGTTTAAGAACAACTCCAAATAAATTCAAGTTCAGTTCGTTAACTTTAAAATTGAAAAACATTGTATTTATTAATTTTTTATGGTATTTTTTTTAAACATTGAAAATGGTAATATCTTAAATTTTTAAACACAGAAAAAATGACCTTCCATCGTTGTATATCATGTTGTTTGAATTCATATTGTATGTAAAAATGAGTATGTTGACATATTCTTGTGAAAACCTTCATTAAATTGTGTTGTAAGAAGTGTTGAAGTGTGTTAAAGTGAAAAGGGGTCAAGTGAGCTCAACACGACTCGAGCGGAACTCATACAGAGAGTTTGCTCGACAGGAGCCGATACAGCGCTTGAGTGGAACTCACACAGAGAGTTCGCTTAACACGCTCTCAACACAACGCTCAAACTGGAATGGCCAAGAAGTACACTCAACTCTCTCGTTCGACATAGAGCTCGAGCAGTGACCGAGCAGAGAGTTCGCCCAACCAGCGCTCGACAAAGCGCTCGAGCGAAGATCGTCCAGAGAGCTCACTCAACCCTCGCTCGACTTGGAGCTCGAGTGGATTCTTAAGTACAACGTGCTCGACTCTCGCTTGACACTTCACTCGAGCAAATGATCAGAAAACTTCATTTTTCTCGGGTTTGAGCCTTGTCTTTCTTGGGAGGTAAAAAAGTGAACATTTCATTCTTGGGTGGAGAAACAGAGACTCCTTCCAAGAGCACTTAAGAGAAACTCCCTTCCATATTCAAAGTTGAATCTCTCTTGGAAAATATACCTCCACCATATCACACTCAAGATTAAACACAGTTGAGTCTATTAGAGTGGATGTGTTCATTGGTCAAAAGGTTTCCGAAGCTGTTGTTGATGCAGAGATCGAGAGGTTCTCGTGGGATACTATAAAAAGGTCGGAGTTCCGACACTACAAGCGTGTAAAGATCGAGTGAGTCACTCGTGGAGTTGCAAGCTATGTTTAGTTATTGCAAAGGTTTTGTGGGTGTTTCTAAATTGATTGTAACGAACTAAAGTTTCTATAGCAAATTTGTTCTGGTGACCTACACTCAGAGTGGTTTTATGTTTTGAAGACGTTCTTCAAATGAGTTTCCACTTCATGACCAAACATTTGTGTTCATTATTTGTGTGATTTGTCTATTTGATTAATTGTGTGCCTGAAAATATTTCTGATTAGACTATAAAAATTGAACTACAACTATTTACCCCCTCTAGGTGTTGTGTTGGGTAAAACCACTACTTTTTCAATTGGTATCAGAGCCAGGTTCACTCCGCTAGGATTTAGTTTCTAAGTATGATCCTGCTATAGTGGTTTAAATGGATAGGTCTCAATCTCTCACATCGGCACCATATTTTGATGGTAGCAAGTACACGTGTTGGAAAGTTTGATTGAGAGCTTTCCTGAAATCTATAGATTAACGAGTGTGGGTTTCCATGACAAGATGATGGAAACAACTGGTTACAATCATTGATGGAGTTGAAATTCCCAAAAATGTGAAAGATTACTCTAAGGATGAAGTCAATGAGTGTAATTGGATTAGTAAAGGCTTGAATACGATTTTCATGGCCATGTCCCAAGAGGAGTTCAAGCGAATCTCCATGTATGAAATTTGCAAAGAGGCATGGGACATTCTTGAAATTGCCCATGAAGGTACTAAGGTTGTTAAGAATTCTAAACTTCAAATGTTGACCACCAACTTTGAAGAACTTAGAATGAAGGAGGATGAAACATTTGATGCCTTCTATGCTAAACTGAATGATGTTGTCAATTCTCGTTTTAATTTAGGAGACAAATTCCAGGAAAACATAATTATGAGAAAAGTCCTCAGATCTGTTCCTGAGAGATTTCATCCCAAAGTTACTACTATAGAAGAAAACAAAGATTTAGACACTATGAGAATTGAAGAGCTAGTAGGTTTATAGACAAAGTAGGTTCTCTATAACCTATGAACATACTCTTCCTGTGGATAAGAAGAACAAGTCCATAGTGCTCAATACTATTAAAGAGGAGTCAGATGAGTTATCAGATTAGGTGGCTATGAGTGACAAAGAAATAGCATTTTATGCTAAGAAATTCAGGAAAATGTTTTTGGGTAGAAATAACAAGAACTAGAGACGAGAAGAAAAAGTTTGAAAGATACAACGGAGGCTCGAGTTTAGGGAACAAGGAGACGAGCTCTAAGAAATACACTAATGCTAACAAAGACAAAATTCAATCAAATGTATAGTGTCATGAATGTCATGGATTTGGACACATTTGCTTAGAATGTGATAATTACAAAAAGGGCAAAGAAAGGGCTAAGATTGCGTCCCTGAGTGAGAGTGAGTCAGAATCAAGTGACTCGTCAGATAACTCTTCTCCAAAAAGAAATCTCAACTATGGCGTTCACTTCTTCTGTTGGTGACGAAAGTCAATGTAGTGAACAAGTGTCTGATGATGAGAGTATATTCGGAAATGAATCTGTGTATGAAGATAAGTTGCAAGAAACCTATGAGAAGCTGTACAAGGAGTGTGTTAAATTGAGCAAACTCAACAAAGCACACATTGAGGAGATATATTTCTGCAAACGAGAAAATGAAGGGCATCAAGACAAATTAAATGAAGCCACCAGTCTAACAGATCAGTTACAAATGAATAATGTGTCTCTGGAAGATAAACTGAAAACTCAAGAAAGTGAGATGATTTTGTCAAACGATCAACTGAAAACCTTTTCTACTGGGAAACAAAAGCTCGACAAAATCCTAAGCTTAGGAAAGTCCTCTAGTGACAAGAGTGATCTAGGATAGGTTGAAGGGAAATCTGATGTGGCTACAACCTCAAAAACCTCTTATAAAAGTGTGGGAAAAATTGTGTTTGTTCATGAATCAACTGCCAATAGGAATGCTTACCCATTTGAAAAGGGTAAGAAACCCTTACATGTGCAAACGTTTGTTCCACCTCCTGAGAGATACAGAGCTCGCAATACGAGCCCTATATGTCATCATTGTGGAAGACGGGTCATGTTAGAATAGATTGTTTTAAATTGAAAAGATACACTATGCTTGATTCTACAACCTCTAAGAGTAGACATGTGGATTTTTCAAAAAGCAGTAAGAATCTCATGAATGCTTCTAAGTATGCCTCATCTTTCATGGGACAAAGTGATCGCAAAAAGAACTACGTGTGCCATAATTGTGGTAAGGTTGGTCACATCCAACCAAACTCTTATGAGCTTAGGAGGCATCCTATGAGAGATGAAAAGAACCACTCAAGAAGTGGGCATCTGAATCTGTGGAGTCAAGTCATGGCCTTAACTAGATAAAATGATATACTTAATGTCAAGTTAGACCAACTGACAACTAGCCAAAAGGCTAGGAAGGCTAACTCTCCAAAATTTAGAAATGTGTGGGTCAAAAAGGGAGAAAGAAACACGTGCCGTGTTGCACACATTACTCTAAAGACTAGGGACACCTCCATGTGGTACTTTGATAGCGGGTGTTCTCGTTATATGTCTAGTGATAGAACACTATTTAAAACTGTTGAAGAGCACAAATGTGGATCAGCAACATTTGGAGATGGGGGGAAAAGCTGATATAATTGGGAGGGATGAAATTGAGATACCTGGATTACCTGTCTTGAGGGAAGTCTTGTTTGTTGATTGATTAAGAGCAAATTTACTCAATATAAGTCAAATGTGTGATAATGATGCTGATGTCCATTGTTCAAAAGAAATGTGCATTGTTTCAGATAATGATGGAAACTGTGTGATACTGGGATTCAGGACATCTGATAATTGTTATGGCATCGCTCCTAGCTCACAGTACAGTTGCAAAAGTGCTAAGAGTGAGGCTACTGATCTTTGGCATCAAAGCTTGGACATGTGAATCACAAAAATCTTTCTAAGATTGCCTAGAAAGAGATGGTGGTTGGATTGCTTGAGCTGGGTAAAGTGGAGACTCCTTTTTGTGTGTCATGTCAATTGGAAAAACAAGTTAAAACATCTCACAAGAATACTACGACCATCCTGACCAAACAACCATTAAAGTTGTTGCATATTGACCTTATTGGACCCTTTAGAACTGAGAGCCTGGGGGGAAACAAATACATACTGGTGATGGTAGATGATTTCACCAGATACTCTTGTGCAGTGTTTTTGAGAGAAAAGGGTGAAGCTCCTGATGTGATTAGAACATTGTGCAAGAAACTTCAAAATGAACAAGGGAATTCAATAGTCAGAATTAGGAGTGACCATCGAAGAGAGTTTGAAAATTATAGTCTTGAGAGATTTTGTGATGAAGAGGGTATTAGTCAAGAATCTTATGATCCTATCACTCCACATCAAAATGGAGTAGTCGAAAGAAAGAATAGAGTCATTCAAGAAATGGCTCCAGTCAGATGCATTGTAAAAGTGTACCTACCCACTTCTGGGGGGAAGCTGTGAACACAACTTGTCATATTATGAATAGAGTCTATCCAATACCAAGCACTTCTAAAACACCATATGAATTATGGAAAGGGAAGAAACAAAATGTGAAGTACATCAGGGTGTTTGGAAGCAAATGCTACATTTTGAGAGATAGGGAAAACTTGGCTAAGTTTGACCCTAAGAGTGATGACAAAATCTTTCTTGGTTATTCCAGAAATAGTTGTGCATATAGGAGTTACAATCTACACACCCAAACTGTCATGAAATCCATAAATGTGGTGGTGAATGATACTCATGGAGAGGAATTGAATAGGGAAGAGCAAGTTCACACACCGAGTGAAACTAAAAAAAGGGATTTTGGTGAGCTCAAGGAAAATTTAGAGACCTCTTCCAGTGAAAAGGTCAATGACCACAAGGAGCCCTCTTCGAGAGTGAAGTTAAATCATCCTCAGGATAACATTATAGGGAACATAGATGAAGGAATGAGATTGAGGAGGAAAATGATAAATTAATTGGCTCACTCAAGCTACATCTCACAGATTGAACCAAAAAGAGTTGAAGAAGCCTTAAATGATGAAAATTGGTTAAATGCTATGCATGCAGAAATAAATCAATTTATGTGGAATGACGTGTGGTACTTAGTGCCAAGACCTGAAAATCACAATGTGGTTGGTACCAACTGGATTTTCAAGAATAAGTCAAACGAGAATGGTATGATTGTGCGAAATAAAGCAAGATTAGTTGCTCAAGGGTATGCTCAGATGGAAGGAATAGATTTTAATGAGACATTTGCCCTGGTTGCCAGACTTGAATCAAATGGATGTCAAGAGTGCCTTCCTAAATAGAATCCTTCAAGAAGAAGTGTACGTCGAGCAACCAAAGAGCTCCAAGGATCCACAATATCCAAATCATGTCTATAGGTTGAAGAAAGCCCTCTATGGTCAGAAACAAGCTCCCAAAGCTTGGTATTAGAGGCTAACTTCATATCTATTACATCACAAGTTTTTGAGAGGAAGAGTTGACAGGACACTTTTTATCAGGAAAGTTTGGGAAAACATAACAGTGGCTCAGATCTATGTGGATAATATTGTGTTTGGATCATTTATTGATGCTCTTGCTCTTGAATTTGTAGAAGAAATGAAAAATGAATTTGAAATGAGCATGGTAGGTGAACTAACATTTTTCTTAGGTCTCCAAGTGAAACAATTGGACAACGGGATATTTATATCCCAATTCAAATAAGCAAATGAACTGATCAAAAAATTTGGGTTAGATGGGAAAAGCCATTCCAAAACCCTCATGAGCACGTGTATCAATGTAATACCCTACTCCTTCCTTCTTACGTACGCTTCTCTCTTTCTGACGTACGTTCCCCCTTTATGATGTAAGCAAATTCCGAGGGCAGAGATTGTGAATTGTCTGCCCCTTCCATCTAGCGACTGCGAGCCTCAACATGCATGCCAAACCATGATGGCGTGTTCAAAAGATATTATGTGACTTCTAGGGCACGCCTAGTGTTTTAAATGTACTGGAAATATTTATAAGGAGTATTTCCAGTGTTATTTAACTAAATTTGATTTTAAATACGACAATTATAATATTCTTGAAGAGCTCCAAAAATACTATAATTGTCAGAAATCATTTTAATATCATTATTAAAATGATTCTAGTTATTTAAAATATTATGGGATTTAAATTATGTTGAAAGCTTTAATTAATTAAATGGTTTTATCCTTTTAAATATATTAAATAAGACTTCATCATTTCTTAATGATGAAGAATATTATTTTATAAGCTAAAGTTAGTTTAAATAATATTCTACCTTAATTCCTCTAAGTGCTTTTAATTAAGTTAACGTTATGCATTTTCAAATTAGTATTTTAATCCTTCGTCGTTAGATCACGTTGTAGACTCCAAGACGAAGGGACTGGATTAAATATCCAGAACCCCTCTCTCTTTCCCTCACTTTTTCCCCAGCCCTCTCTCTCTCCTCCCTCCCTCCTTCGGCGTACGTTGTACGCACCTCCTTCACGTCGAAGCCTGCACTGCACAGCCCGGCACCGCCGTGTGCCGTGAGCCTCACCGCTCCTCCCACCTGCTCCACCTCACTCCGGCGAGTCCAACCAGCCCAGCCCCTCTCTCTCACGCTCTCCCCTTCTCCCTTCCAGAAGTGCAAAGCCCGAATGGGCATGATGCCCATTGCACCGCCGTGCGCCGCCCAACGGCGCCACCACTCCCACAGCAGCTTCTCCTCCCGCTGGCCATCATCCTCTAGCAAGCTCAACCTCCCTCTCCCCCTCCATAGTGCACATGCACCATACCCATGAAAATGGGTTCACACGGCTTTAAGGCCACCGACGCAGCTAGCGCCGCCATGCGCCGCCACCTTGGCCACCGGACACCACCACAAGCACCTCCTAGCGTCCCCCTTCCTCCTCCATGTGACCCACGACCCGTAGCCCCTCCTCCACGCACGGACTCCCCCCTCTCCAATTAACGGGTTGCACACCTTCCACTGCCATGCGCCGCCACCCATAGCGTGTAACCGCCACCTTTAGCCTCCTCAAGCCACCACCGAGCCAACCCAACCACCCACGGCCCCGATCTGCCGCCCATGTGCGCACACTCTCTCTCACTCTCCCACGGCTTCTCATCCACTTCACAGCCTAGAACCACCTCCGTGACGCCACCTTGACGCCATCGCGAGTTCCACTGCACCTCCCTTAGCCGAACCCCAGGTCAAAACCACCACTTTATGTGGTGGGTAACCACTGCATGTGACGGACAGCCACTGTGCGTGGCCACTGTACACGGTAGATCCACCGTGTTACTCTCCTTGCCACCATCACATGGCCACCATGAGCCCTTCCAAGACCACACTTAGCTATCCAAACGCCCAAACAGTCACCGTACGTGGGTTAGCTTCCACGTACGACCCTTCCGGCATCATCGGCTGTGACAATCAGCAAGCAATGCATGAGTTATCCCGTCGATGGTATAACCCTCTATCCCTCGTTAATTATGTTAGATGTTGATTAGTTGATTAGGTTGTGGACTGTGCTGTTAGTATTAGTAGAGTTGTTGTGTAGTATGGAGATGTGTTGTGCTATGAAGTGTTGGGCGTTCTGTGTAGTGAAGTGTTGGGCATTCTATGTAGTGAAGTGTTGGGCTTATCGGTGTAGTGCATTGTGAAGTGTGAAGCGTAGTTAGGAATTGTGTTGTGCAGTGTTGTGAACTGTGCGGTGTAGTGTGGTTATGGAGTATGTGTTGTATTGGTGACGTGGCATGTGGAGTGGGAATAGTACATGTTGAGTGTACTCTGTGTGTGGCGTAGTGTGGGATAAGGAGAGTATATGTAAAATATATCCTTCTGGCGTATTGTGGAATGGGAACAATACACGCTAAGTGTACTCTATGTGTGGCGTAGTATGGGATAAGCAGAGTATATGTAAAATATACCCTCCTGGTGTATGTGGAATGGGAAGAGTACACGTGGGGTGTACTCTGTGTGGCGTAATGTGTGTGAATGGAGTACACGTGATGTGTACTCCATGTGGTGGAGTAATGCACCATATGGTGGGTATGCCATAGTGGTGATGTGGTGTCGTCTGTGTGAAGGGAGTACATGCGTAGTGTACTCCATGTGATGGAATGATGCACCATATGGGGGGTATGCCATAATGGTGATGTGGCGTAGTGCATGTGAATGGAGTACACGTGAAGTGTACTCCATGTGGTGGAGTGATGCACCATATGGCGGGAATGCCATAGTGGTGATATGGCGTAGTCTGTGTGAAGGGAGTACACGCGGAGTGTACTCCATGTGGTGGAGTGATGCACCATATGGTGGGTATGCCATAGTGGTGATGTGGCGTAGTTTGTGTGAAGGGAGTACATGTGGAGTGTACTCCATGTGGTGGAGTGATGCACCATATGGCAGATATGTCATAATGGTGATGTGGCGTAGTGCATGTAAAAGGAGTACACACGGAGTGTACTCCATGTGGTAGAGTGATGCACCATATGGCGGGTATACCATAATAGTGATGTGGCGTAACGTGTGTGAAGGGAGTACACGAGGAATGTACTCCATGTAGTGGAGCAATACACCATGTGGCGCGTATGCCACAATGGTGATGGATTGTAGTGTGTGGAAAGGGAGTATACGTGGAGTGTACTCCACGAGGTAGTGACACTCCTTGTGGCGGGTCGCAGAGAAAAAGATGGTTGTGCGGTTGATGGGCGTAGAATGTGGTGAATAGTATCGGAAACTGTAGAACAGTGTCTCGAAGTAGTTATGGTGTAGCCTGTAGTCTGAAGTGACAAGTGTCACCGTGATGGACTTATGGCTAGGAATATGCATGAAGTAGCAGAACAAGTGTAAGAGTACACAGCGGAAGCATGACTGGGCAACGTCACGAAGTGATGTGGTTACTGACAGTCGTGCTTGCGATGGGTGAGGAGTTACTATAGAATGGTGTAGCAAGATCGTGACGAGATGTCACGATGTAATAGGAGTACGTGAGGAACCGTAATCGTGATAAGTTAAAGAGTTGATGTAAGAATGACAAAGCGGGATGTCAGGTGATGTGACAAGGTTATGGTATAGCTCGGGTGTAGTCTTGAGCTATTTGACATGACATAAGGCGTAATGGTGAATGGAACCTTGTCATGTTAAGTGTTGGGATGAACTATAAAAAAGGGACGGATAGCATGAAGAATTATGCTAGCCGGGTTAAGAGAAGGTTGGTATCAGAGTATGACCCTTGTCCCTGCAAGCAGGTGATCAACATGTTATATGTTGATCTTAGGTGATAAAGGGGTAAGGTAGATGTGTAATCTGGTTAGACACATGTGCCGGACGGATCCCCCATATATAATGGGTAATCTGTCCTGAGTACAGTTATACAGTGCTTAAGCCTCAGAGTTGGCTTAAAGCCGTGTGGCTTATATGGATGGGAATGATGATGTAGTGTGAGCTAAGGTGCATGAAGGTAGTGATGGGTGTAGTGTTAAGATTGGGATGCGTGATTCCATTGGTCGGAATCATGCGTCGAAGGAAGTTAGTAAGAAGAGTAAGACTAATGTCTTAGTGTTTAATCCTACTTAGTGAATGAGCACTCGAAGTAGAACATTGAGTTTAGAAGAGATAGTGACCGTAAGTAGATTCTAAAGGGTTAGCATAGTGAATGGCACGTAAGTGTATGAGATAAAAAAAGAGTGTTCCAAGTGATGTGTAGCTCTATTTCTAGTGTAAGTTGATTATGCATTAGATAGAGAATGACGTTAAGGTTATGTGTATGCATGTAGGTTGCCATCTGACACACACATGAATGGACTGCTTGATATGCAAATAGCATGGAGTCCAGGTAAGTGTTACGTTCATACTCTTCTAGAGTCTTTCTAAAATATAAAGAAATGAAAAGAACGCTTTTCCTCATGATGCCTTACGAAAAGACACGAAAGACGTTTTACGAAAGAAAATGCTAAGTGTTCAATGGTATACGTATGTACGGCCCTCCTTGGCAACCCCTTTTTACGCAACGAAAGTATTAATTGTACGCATGTGAATGGATGACTATACGATGTATCTATTATATATATTTTCTGAGAAAATCCACGAACTGCACGAAAGGCATGAAGACAGACGCTTTTACGGATTCTACGAACCGAGGCTTTCACGCATGCTCGTGGATGCTCGTGGATGCTGTGAGAGACGACGTTCAGGGTGACACTTATGGATGCCACGAAAGCCGACGTCTAAGCTCATGTATGTTTAAAAATGAAGTTTTCCACGAACGAACTGTTAACGATGTTTTCTCACGAAAAGAAATGTTTTCTCATAAAAATGAATGTTTTCTCATGAACTGAACTGTTAAATGAAAGAAAGGACTGAATGAAAGCTCCAGCTCTTTAGAGAGGATTGAATGAAAGCTCCAGCTCCTTAGAGCTGGCATGAACGAATGAATGAAAGCGTGAAATGTATGAAGACACGTAACAGCCACATGAATGAATGAAAGGGTACTAATGAATGGGCAGATTGCAATGCCGGGTAAGTAGCACTAATAGTGCACCCAGTCCTGCCCCCTATTAAAGGGATTCCCAACTCGTAGCCAAGGGCGAAGTCCAGGGTCAAAGGAAGACTGCTAACCCCAACACACGGGGCGTAACAGTGTGTACTGGCCTATGAAAGTGATAAGAAAGAATGTATGTATGTATGTATGTATGTATGTATGTATGCACGTATGCACATACGCACGAATGCACGAACTTTTAAGAAATGAAGGCACTGACGGGAGAAACGTTTTAAGAAAAGAAAGTCCATCTTTCAAAGGAAAACTCCGTCCAGTGAAGTTTTTGTATGCACGCACGCACGTACGTATAGTATGTATGAATGATGAATGCATGAATGAAAACCTATGTTGTTATATTTTAACTGTATGAAGTAATGCTTACGAGTTATCGACTCATTTTAGTTTTTATGCATGTCCCTCCCCCTCACATGAATTGAGTGAAAAGAACGGACATGGCCCATGAGGAAGAGCACAGAAGTCTAGGCATGAGTTTCAATCGTACAAGAGACCCTTTTATTGTAAGATTAATGTTTTCCGCTGTAAACCTCTTTTATTCCAAAAGCACATTTTATGATATAAATGTAAAGTCTTGCACCTTAGGTATGTAAGTAAAAAGTTTTAAATCGAACGGTAATTCCCGTCGTCCTTTATCAAAATATTTTATAAAAAGTCCTACCACAAGGACGGGCGTTATAGTTAAGCTTAGTGATGATCCAACAAGCAAAAGTGTTGAGCAATCACTATATAGACGCATGATTGGGAGTCTATTGTATCTCACGGCTAGTAGACCAGACATTGCATTCAATGTTGGGGTTTGTGCTAGATTTCATGCTAATCTCAAAGAATCTCATTGCACAGTTGTCAAACACATACCTCGCTATGTAAGTGGAACAATTGATTATGGAATCTTGTACTCTAGGAACTCAAATGTTGAGCTTGCAGGATATTTTGATGCAGATTGGGTAGGTAATGCAGATGATGGGAAAAGTACCCCAGGTGGATGTTTCTATGTAGGCACTAATCTTTTGACTTGGAAGAGCAAGAAGCAAAACTCCATATCAGCTAAGGCTGAATACATTGCTGCTGGATGTTGTTGCACACAATTGCTTTGGATCAAGCAAATGTTGTGCGACTATGGCATTATTCAAGATGTCATGATTGTGTTTTGGGATAACACTAGTGCTATAAACATTTCAAAAAATCATGTCCAACACTCTAGGACCAAGCACATAGACACTAGGCATCATCTTATTCGAGAACTTGTGGAAACACATGTTGTGACTCTCGAATGCATTGCCACTGAACATCAATTGGCCGATCTGTTTACAAAACCCATGGATGGGCTTAAGTTTGAATGTCTTGGAAAGGCTATTGGTTTTGTGCATTGACATGAGCGTTGAAAAATACATCACATGCACTACATGCATTTTCTTTTCATTTGTTTTGTATATTTTTCCTTTCTTCTTGCTATTTTTTTTTTAAATTCTTCTCTGCTGTATATATATACATATAGCGTGCACATGGGTGTGATAAAGGATGTTAGTGCTGGCAATTCTGAAAATTTAGGTACATGTGTCTTTTGAAAATTGTATCATATACCTATATGAGTTACAAAGGTTTAAAACATGTGTGCTATTTATAATTTGTGACTTGTATCACACACTATACTCCCAACTCAATCAATTGACATTTTGCCACCTTTGAGTTCTTGGCGAAGCAATAAAAGGTGTAAGGGAGCCCTACTTGTATATAGAATTGACTACGGGTTAGATGACTTCATTATTATTATTTTCTTCCTATGCAAAATTCTTATATATCAAAAGAAAAAGAAAAATGATGATGATATAAAAAGGGGGGGTCATATTACCCAATAGGACAATACTGATACAAGAATTCAAACAAAAGCATCCAGGTTCTAGCAGCATTAGGTTTGACTTTCTATATCTTGGAAGGGCTTCCCAAGCATTTACGGTTTCTTGTTCACCACTCACATCTTCTTGTTGAAATTTCTTGATTAAGTAAGGACCCACTAAACACACATGTTCATATTACTCTTGATACTCTGTATTTGCTACCTGCGTGATTTCTGAGAATATAATGCTCTTTTACATTTGATATTTATATTTGGTCTTGAAAATTGTTCTCATTAATGTTTGGAGTCAAGGCATGTGAATTTTTGTGCTGAATTGATTTCATCAAATTTCTAGGGTCATCACTCGATGCTATGTATCTTGCTCGAGAGGCCGCTTGAGGGTTTTAAAGTTCGCTCGAGCGAATGTCTTTTTAAAAGCCTGTGCCACTCAAGCATTGCACGTTTTCACCAAAAACCCCAAAAGTTCTTCCCTCCGTGTTATTTTTCTTCTTCTTTTCCTCACCTCACGGTAAGTCTTGTGTTTTGTGATTTTCATTTTGTGCATTTTGATTTTCTCCTCACCAGATTTCTCCTCATTCTCGTTCACATTCTCATGGGGCCATGGTTTTAGCTTTGGAGTCATTGTTGTTAAATGGGATTGTTTTTGTTGGGAATGGTTTAGGAATCTAAATTGGGAGTTGAGGGTGTTTCTCCCTCATTTGTATTTAGGATTTTTGGGGACATGAATGCACTAAAATCATCTGTGGCAACACATGCACACCAAGTGTTAGATGAAATGTAGTAGATTATTTTGTTGCATTTCCATGTTTTTTTTTCTTCATGCATTTGTGAGATGGAAGTTAATATGCATTGGCCCTGAGTCAAAATTGTGGTACTACTTGGAGTTCATGTTGCAGTTAGATAGTTGTCATTGCATGGGCTTTGGTTTAAGATATAGTTGATACTGTCTTTGAATGGATGGTTGGGTAAGTTTGTGATTGTCAAAAATTTTAAAGAAATGTTGGTTATCTACCTTGTTTTGATTATCACTATTTTAGTAACATCAGGACCTTCTTATGGTTTACTCAAATTGGAAACTCTATTGTTAGAGTCATAGCACGTGTATTGCATTAAGTGTGTTAGGCTTGCATTGGACGGTGTAATTCATGCACTGCCATTGCATTTTAGTCATGTATTGGACATATTTTGCATGCACATGTATTGCATTGAGCACTTTAGGCTTGCGTTGGACGTGTTAGCCATGCATACTTTGAGTCATTCACAGTGTTTTTAGCCTTGTCTCATGGTCATTGTTCTGTATACAACCTAATGCCATGTCTCAACGTGTGCGTCCTCGCCAAAATCCTCTTGCTCCAGCCCAAGCACACTTCCATAATGCTTGGGCGTGAGAACTTTATACTCAAAACTTCTCTCAGCGCACTCCGATTGTAGAGCTTGAGGTCTCCATAGGTGAGCTTACTGAGACCATTGTATCTCACATTTTCGAGTCTTGCCAGTGGCTCGCCTTGACCACTGGTCATCCCATTCCTTCTGTGGAGTTAGTCCGAGAGTTTTACTCAAATATTCATGCCATCTCTAACGATGACTCTTTTGATGTGTGTCTCCGAAACATCCAATTCCAAGTGACTTCAGGCATGGTAGCTGATTTGCTTAATGCCCCTCGTGTGACCGACCCACCATATCCTTATATCACAAGCCTTCCTCCTAGCAAGTAGGCCATTGCCAAATTCCTATGTGGTTACTACATCGACTGGGATGGTAGAATACCACTGCATACAGTTAAATTCCCTCCTAACTACCTCCTCCTCAGTAGGATAATCCTTACAAACCTATATCTTACTGGACATCAGAGTGACGTCGGTCTTGACCAAGCCACTCTATTGTACGCATTGATCAATGATGTTCCCATTGATTTGGGAAGTCATCTATGTCGAGTCATTCTTGAGGCATTCTAGTTCAACAAAATACAGACTGGATTACCATTTGCTTGCCTTATCACACGCATTGCATTGGCTCAATCTGTCTTTATTCCTTCCCATGAGCTTAGGATCCCCCGTAAGGCTCCTGTTCGTTGTACAACCATTCAACTGAGTTGGGCACATATTCGCCCTCATACTTTGATCGTGGAGCATCCTCCTCCACCCACTTCTCAATCCTTGAGTTCTCGACTGTCAAGCTCAGCACCTCCTTGATCTGCACCATATTCAACCGAGCCAAGCCTACAGACGGTCCTTCACTACTTGGTCCACCTTGATAGTCGAGTTGATGATTGTTTGGATCACCTTGTTAGTCGAGTTGATGGCCTCCAACAGCTCGTAACCCAACGCTTCAATGACATGGAGGAGCTCATCAATAATAATGATGGTGGCAGCCATTCTGATGGTGGTGATTGAGCCCCCTTGGATTTTGTGACAAAAAGAAGGAGTGATATGTAAGGGGAGTAGCAGATAGTTTAGGGGGAGCATATATGTAGGGGGAGTAGCACATATGTAGGATAGGATATAGCTAAGGGGAGTAGCAGCTAATCATAGTGAAAGAAAAGTGTTTTGTGAGACACAATTTTTGGGCTATTGCTGTATTCTTCAATGAACTCAATGTCGAACTAATTTTTAATGAAGAGTTTCTTGATGAAAATTGTGCTTGTCATGTATATACTTGAATTCCTATGCTTGCCATGTCTATACTTAAATTCTGGTTCTTGATTTATTAGTAGAAATTGATTACACGTGTAAATATTTCTTGCATATTTTTTTTGGTATGTTCACTTGTTTGTTAAGTGTGCAGAAATATCTCAACTTGTTCAAGATTGTACCTGTACCCTAGAATCTTGTGTGAGGTGTGTCAGGATTAGATCAAATGTATAGGTTAGAGGTTTAGTCACATAAATGCCAAAGGAGGAGATTATTAATGTAGTTGGCATATTCTAGTGAAAACCTGTGTTAAATCGTGTTGTAAGAAGTGTTGAAGTGTGTTAAAGTGAAAATGGGTCAAGTGAGCTCAACACGACTCGAGCAGAACTCATACAGAGAGTTGGCTCGACATGCGCTCAACACAGTAATCGAGCGGAACTCATACAGAGAGTTCGCTAGACAGGTGCTCAAGCGGAACTCACACAGAGAGTTCGCTCAACACGCGCTCGACACAGTGCTCGAGCGGGAATGGCCCAGGAAGTCTGTTCAACTCTCTCACTCAACATAGAGCTCGAGTAGTGACCAAGCAGAGAGGTCGTTCAACCCATGCTCGACACAGCACTCGAGTGAAGATCATCTAGAGAGTATGCTTAACGCTCGCTCGACTTGGAGCTTGAACGGCTTTTGAAGTACAACGTGCGCTCGACTCTCGCTCGACACCTCTCTCGAGTGAATAATCAGACAACTTAATTTTTCTAGGGTTTGAGGGTCGTGTTTCTTGGAAGGTATAAAAGGGAACATTTCATTCTGCCCTTGGGTGGAGAAACAGAGCCAAAACAAAGACTCCTTCCAAGAGCACTTGAGAGAAATTCTCCTCCATATTCAAAGTTGAATCTCTCTTGGAAAATATACCTCCACCATATCACACTCAAGATTAAACATAGTTGAGTCCATTGGAGTGAATGTGTTCTTTGGTCGGAAGGTTTCTGGAGCTGCTGTTTATGCAGAGATCGAGTGGATCTCGTGGGATGATATAGAAAGGTTGGAGTTCCGACCCTACATGCATGTAGAGATCGAATGGGTCACTTGTGGAGTTGAAAGCCAAGTTTAGCTACTGCAAAGGTTTTGTGAGTGCTTCTAAATTGGTTGTAACAAGCTAAAATTTCTATTGTAGATTTGTGATGGTGATCTACACCCGGAGTGGTTTTAGATTTTGAAGACGTTCTTCAATTGAATTTCCACTTCGTGATCAAATCTTTGTATTGATTATTTGTGTGATTTGTCTATTTGATTAATTATGTGCTTGACAATATTTTTAATTAGACCATAAAAATCAAACTACACCTATTCACCCCCCTCTAGGTGTTGTGTTGGGTAGAGCTACTACTTTTTCACAAATAAATATAATCATTATAGATATCATCTACTGGCTAGTATGTTGAGACTTGTGATAAATAAATGATAATTCAACATTCAAATATTATCGTCGTTCAACTTAACTCGATCGACCTACTATAGGTCAAGTCGTCTCTCTCTACCATGGAAGGACCTCATGAAGCAAAGCTCCCCCACTTTGAAAATTTCCCAGACATCATTAATATGGGATAGGTGCAAGAATTGCAAGCTCACCAATTTGTGAAATGATGTATGAAATAAGGCCCTTGAAAGCTGTTTCGTCGTGACAATGAGAGAGATTTCAAGTCCTTGATGAGCGGTCATCCTCACTCCAAGGCATGCATGGGAAATTTGTGACAAAATGGTTTTGGTTGTACGCTTTTTTTTGTCATGGGAAATTAAGACTGATTGCAATTAGTGAAATTTTGTTTTGGGAGAAGGAAAAAGCTTTTTCTCTTTTGAGTGCGTATACTACATGGAAGAAGATAAACCGAAGCCGACTGGCCAACAGATTCTTTCACCAATACCAGCTGGGTCACCAACATCATGTGGAACCATGCATGTTTTCAACTACCAAGACCGCACGAGCTCGACCTAAGATTGGCGTGTACTAGGAAAGTCATTCATTCAAGATGTTTATTAATTGGGCATGTGCTCTAGCACCCAAGCATCTAAAGTCGGGAGTACCATTGGAATCAGTATCAATGAATGTGATCAAATGGATATGACAAAGTTAATGCATTATATATTATTTTTCAGTAATGATCAAATGGATATGACAATGTTAAGCCCTGCGGCTTCGTAACGAACAACCTTAGATGACATGTGGGTAGAGATTTTTAAAACTTTTTTTATTGAAACAGTTTCAATCATTCAAAAAGAGGTGGATTAATAGATTCTATGTTGATAGTATTATACTATCTTGAGTAGTCAAATCATAGCAAATTGAGGTTATTTTAATTCAGGTTTTGATTCTTGTTTAGTTATTTTTTTATGCAATGATTAGGCTTTTGCATTTTCAGATAAAAATTCTCAAAGTTTTGAGATTTTTGTAGCGTTACTCCATAATAGACAATATGCAACTCACGACACTGAATATTAGTACTCAAGTAATATTAATTTCAACATTAAATACAATGTGGGCCACATACTATATCTATCTCATTCAAATTGTACCCAGAAAATATTTGAGTAACAATCTCTGTTCGCTATTATAGCTTTGTTCCAAAAATGAATACTATGAATCAGTTACTATTCACTCCCACACTCCACACTTATAATTTTTTTTTTTAAGGTGTGGAGGTATTTTTCATAAGGTGTAGGGTGTGGGATAGTGAATAGTAGCTGATAAGAAGAATTTTTCTATTCCAAAATGTCAATTTCTTTACAAACAAATTTGCCAAGTGGACCCATTCCGAAAATAGTAGGGCATTTCCATAGTATCTACTGCCACATTTTCTTGTCCTGAATACAATTTTTTTTTTAAATCACTCTAGTCCTTCTAGATTTCTCTTATAATGCATTGGAAATCTAAATAATTATATAACACTTTCATCTAATTTTTATCGGGTTGTATTGATGTGGTATTGTTTATCGCCCATTAGATCAGCTCTCTTTTTAAGAATAATAAATTCAGTTATTAATTGATAACGCTATATCTTCGTTATCATCCTCTCACTTACATATGCTTTGGAGCCAAATAAAAAGATCAATCTCACTAGGCCGAAGATAATAACTATATAAGTTTAGTTATATAATTAATATATTCCAACAGTAAGTTAGACTGGACTTGAATGCATCTTTTTGGATTAACAACTTTAGAGCCCAGCATCTTAAATGATAACTTTGATGTTGTTCTAGTTTTTTTCAGGAGGGTTCCTGTTTTGGACATAAGCGACAAACCCAAATAAATCCAATAGAACCCAAAATCTAGCAATGCTCAGCCCAAGTCCAAGACTTATATAAGTGGACAATTTGTAAGCTTCCGAGTTATTGAACTTCTAGCCTAGAAAAAAGTCCTTGAACTTCTAGGAATAATGGAGTGCTTTTTTATTATTTTTATTTTCTTTTCATTTCAATTTAGTCGTAAATATGCTAATTCTACTTTCTTTTAGTACATTTTACTCTAGAGTAATTATCAAGCATTATTGCTTGATAACAAAAGTTTTACACAAGTTTTCAATTTTAATTAGCATGGTTTTTCAAGTACCATTTAAAGGTGTCTAACGTGAGTGTGATACCCATCTCACTTGATTTGATAGTTCCACTAACCCATCTCCATTCAGCCATCAACACACAGTAGTACTTGAATTTCTATTTCAACACCATTGCATCCAAGAAATAGGGGTGTAGAATCGGGCCGGATTTTTTTTCAGGCCAGTCCGAAACCAGGAATCCGGGCAGTATCCGCCCGGATTAAACCCAGGCGAGCAAAAAAACATTCATACCCACCCGTAACTGGATCCAGTTTTTAACCCGATTTTCGGTAACCGACTGCTTTTTAAAAACATTTGTTTTGATTCAAAATGGCGTCGGTTTTGCTATTGGAAAACAACGCCATTTTGCACCCTTGAGATTTATCCCTAATTCCCTTGAGTCCTCGACTTTCATTCTCTTAGTCTCATACTCATTTTAGTCTCTGAGTTTTTGCTAACAAAATCAAAGGCCCATTCTGAAAAGGTGAAACCCTAGCCCTACCGTCACTGGTTTACAACCCTCCAACGCCTCTCTGCCTCTCATTTCACTCGATTCCTCGAAGGCTCAGATCCTGAAACCCTAGCCGCTAGTCGTCACTATGAGTCTGCCATCCCTTTGTTCAGTCGCCATTTGCCCCATCTCTCTCTCTCAACTCCGAAACCTACGGTATGGTCATCTCTCTCGCTCGGTTTGTATTAATATTTTTATGTTGTGTTTAAAGTTAGATGCACTTTGGATCTGAGGAAGTGGGTGGCTTTGTATATAGGTTTTTTGGCTAGATTTGATGAAAATTTGGACCCAAATATACGGTTGTATATATTTGGTCTACCCTTTCTTGGTCTACCTCTGTTCCTCCCACGTTTGCATGTGAAATGCTCTTCTGAATCTTTGTGTCCTGAGCCTTTAAAAATTTTGCTAAGCCAACCCATAATGTGTAGTGGTCAAGGAAATTTTTACTTGCTCATAATGCATTTTGATTTAAGCAAAGAAGTGGCAAAATTTAATATGTAACTCGGTCTCTTCTGGGTAGGACAAAAAGATGGATGGAAGTCACGAAGTTTCAAGAGAGACTATTTGGATGGAAAGAGAGGTAGAACCGAAAGCTTAGGATACGGAGTTCTGTGCAATTTAAAAGTCACATGGATTTTTGGTATTGAGTTTTGGTGCAATTTAACCAAACATGAAATACCCACATACATAGAAGAAGGGTCTCTTCCTTATGTTTCCTAGTTTGTGATACTTTGGCTTTAGTAAACTAGAATATTTAAGATAATTGTAATTAAATACTGATTAATTAAAAATGTGCTAAGGTAATTGAGTAAGATTACAAACTACTCTTGTGAATGATCGAGTATGCATGGTTAGATCTGAATCTTGTGACAATAACTAACAACTTGTTTAGGTTGTTTTCTGAAGTTGAAAGACATAACTACAAATGAAGGACAATTTATTGGACAGATTCCTCTCAACTGCTCACTTAAGAGGCTTACTTAGCACTATGTTGCTATAGCTGATAACAATTGTTAATTACACACTAATTTCTCTGACTATACATATACAGATGTACAGTCAATTACAATTTAAACTTCTAAAACACGTTTGTATGCTAATATCATGCTAGTTGCATGTGAATGTCATTATATTTGCATGCACTCTTCATCTCCACCCATACGGATTCAAATTCATTGATTTCACTTCAATAAGATTTCTCAAGCATGTGAATGTCATTATATATGAGCTCTGTATTTTGATCTGTCTGACTTGCATAGGTATTATATTTTTATTATATTTCTTTTTTTCTTCTTATGTTTAAAACAGATGGAAGGTAGTTTTAGTGGTAGTGTTGGTGGTTCTAGTTCAGCTCATATTTCATTAGACATGGATGAATATACTAGTCCTTTAATGCCTTCCTCCATGAATACCCCAAACCCTAGGCCCACACCATCTCTCCCTCCAAAGTAAAAAAGAGCCAAGAAGGCTACCAACCAATCTCATGTGGGATCATTTTACAAGGGTTGAACCTATTGATCTCATCGCAACTAAAGCTCAATGCAATTATTGCTTCAAGATTTATGGATGTCATTATAAAAATGGTACTTCATGAATGTCACACCACCTAGGATATGCTTGTCCAAACTCTCCCATTAGAGAGAATAAAAATCTTGGGAAGGATAAATCATCATCACACACTGGAGTTAGGATGGATGGTAAAGGATCTAGTCCTCAAGTGTTAGGACAATATGATCGTGAAAAATTAAAAGCAATGATTTCCAATTTGTTTATCCAATGTGAATTGCCATTCAAGGTTATAGAGGATCCGACATTTGTTAAACTTTTGGGTTATTTAGAGCCTAGACACACCTTCCAAGTCATTTGCAGGCCTCTATGTTGTGGGGTAACAATCAAAGACTTTGGTCCAACTAATTGGGGGCATATTATAAAGTATTAGATTTGGGATTATATATTTAGCAGAATGTTTTCATAGCTAGTCATGTGTTGGATTCAACATGTTTGTCTGATTACGTTTCTCTGTAATTGGCAGGCTTGACCATTGATGTTGGAAGGAGCATTCCCCAAGTTACAGGATGATGACTCCGAGGATTATGACCCATATGGAGTTTATACTGTTTTATGTGGCTTCATTATTATTAGTTTAATTAGTTGTGATGTATTATTATTTATTTTGTTCTTTGTAAATTAATGTTTTGCATTGTGATATAACAACAATATTATCTATTTTGCATTTTTATTTATTTTGTTCTTTAAGTTTTTTTTTATAAATTAATTTTAAAAAGTGTTTAAATTATTTTTAAAAAGTGTTTAAATTATTTAAAAAAAAATCTGGGCAATTTAAAAAGTGTTTAAATTATTTTCAGTTCTTGAGATAAGCTGCATTGGATGCTCATGTTTTATCATGATACGAGCCTATAACCTGTGCAGTGTGCGGATTGTTATGTATGTTGTGTATGTGGGAGAGAGATTTAGAGAGAGACCGGATTTTATAGTGGAGAAATTTGAAACAATTTATAGGGCGGTTTATTTGACGAAACAATATAAAAGTTAAAATAGTGCCTTTTAGTGGAGACTTGAATCAGTTTATATCTTTATATGTAAGAAAAAAATGAAACTTAAAAGTTACAACAGTTCATAATGAAACATTGCTTTGAAAATGATTACCGCTCCATAAATATAACACTTCAAGTTTAATGGGTAGAATGCCACATCAGAGTCATATGACTCTGCTTAAAATATAAAACACTATAAATGTTGAATTATTGCTTTTGGGTAGAGTCTTAAATTGGTTTATATCTTTATGTGTAAGAAAAGAAATGAAACTTACAAGTTACAATGGTCAACATGTGGATACTGCTGCTCAAAGGGAATATGAAAGTGAGGATGAGGAATGTGAAGAAGTATGGCATGATGACGACAATGAGACTATTCCAAGTGTGATTGCGGGCCAGGTGCAGATGGTGGATATTGCAGCTGATAATGGTCTGGTTGATTCGGGTAGAGACACTCCACAGGGGGAATTAGCTTTTGGCTATTCTTCAGAGAGAGAGGAGGGAGAAATTCCACTGTTGATGGGGAAAGAAAAATTGTATGAATCAGATCGGGAAAGATATTCAGCTGTTGTAAAACAGAGAAAGTTGGTGGACCATGAGGAAAAATTGGCGCGGAAGTCTCAACGGGTGCATACCTGCTCTCAAAAATTAAATTTATGAGTGATACAATTTTCTACCAGAATATCAGAGGGTTGGGCAGGAATAGAGGCAGGTTGAAGAAGTTTCTCAAAAAATTCAATCCTAATTTGTTTGCTATTTCAGAACCTTTTGTTGCTGAAGATCACATGCATGATCTTGGGAATTTCCTGAATATGAATTATGATTTTTGTTTGTCGAATGAAGCGCAAGGTGGGAAGTTGTGGTTATTTTGGAATGACCTGAATATTTTTAAAGTGCTGGGGTGCTCGAATCAATCCATCTCTGGGTGGGTTGTCTTCGATGGGATGAAACGTTGGTCACTTTTGTTTATGCAAAGTGCTCTTATGTGGAGAGAAGAGTTTTATGGCAAGAACTAGAGGAGAGGCAAATGGCTGATCAGCCATGGCTCGTATTGGGAGATTTTAATGCGATTAGAACGGACTCTGAAAGAATTAATGGTCACCCACGACCTCTTATCTCTATGACAGAGTTCAATGACTGTATATACAGGTGTGGCCTCATTGATTTAGCTTGTTCAGGGCAACGCCTGTCATGGTGCAATGGGCATGTTGGGGCTTCTAGAAGTTGGGCAAAACTTGATAGAGTACTCATTAATAATTCTTTTTCTGGCCGTTTCCAGTTAGCTCAGTTTAAATACCTTAATTGTAAATCGTCAGATCACTGTCCGTTGGTGGTTTTTTCTGATTTGCCGGTTACAAATTACGATCTCTTTCCTTTTCATTTTCTGAATATGTGGTGTTTGCACAGTGAGTTTTTGCCTTTTGTGAAGGAGGTTTGGAGTAGAGCGGATGAAGCTACGAGACTTATGAGGCTGGCTATAAGATTAAAATGAACCAAGGTAGCCCTTCATGCTTGTAACAAAAATGTATTTGGAAGAGTGGAAGGTAATATATAATCCCTTGAGGTGAGAATGGAAGCCTTGGAGAATCAACTTCAGGTTGAATTTTCTGAGGAGGTTGAGGCTGATTTCTTAGTAACAAAAATTGAGTTGGAACTATGGGAGAGGAGGGAGGACACTCGACTGGGTCAAATTGCCAAGAAAAACTGGTTGACAGAAGGAGATCAAAATTTGGCTTTCTTTCAGTCAATCATTAACCAGCAACGTAAACAGGGCTTGATTAAGAAGATAGTTCTTTCAGATGGGATGATTTTGGATAATGCTAAATCGGTTCACAATGGTGTTGAGAATTATTTCTAGAACTTTCTAAATGAGACGTCGGAAACTGAGCATTGTAATATGGTGAATTTGGTGGAGAAAAAAGTGTCGGATAAGGAGAACGGGATGCTTTGTGCGAAGCCATCCGAGATGGAAGTTAGACAAGCCATATTCTCTATTCCAAAAAAATAGCAGTCCAAGCCCTGATGGCTTCGAGTCTGAATTCTATATGTCATGTTGGGAGATTATTAAGGAGGATGTCATCGATGACGCACGGGAATTTTTCAGAGGTGCTCCTCTATCCAGGTTTTATTCTTCATCATTTATTGTTTTAATCCAGAAAGTGACTGAGCCGATGAGTTTTGATAAATTTCGTCCTATAAGTCTTTGTTCAGTGGCTTATAAGATTTTTTCCAAGATACTTGTTAATAGACTAACAGGTGTTATTGATAAAGTGGTATCGCACGAACAAGGTGAGTTTATTCCGGGACGTAGTATTTTTGAGAATATTACTTTGGCATAGGAAATTGTACACTTTTTGAATAAGAAAATTGTCAGTGGAAACGTGATGGTAAAAATAGATGAATGGAACATTTAAAGGCTTCTTCCAATCTTCCAGGGGTTTAAGGCAAGGAGACCCGCTCTCTCCATATTTTTTTATTGTCATGAAGGAAATTTTAACGAGGCTTCTGAGGAAAAGTTTTGAGGAAGGGAGGATTGGTAGGTACCATCACCCAATTGGTGCTGCTTTGATTTCCCATCTTCTATATGCGGACGACGTACTTATTTTCACTAATGGGGGGAAACGATCCACCAAGAATCTTCTGCATACGCTCGAGTTATATGAGAAATGGTCGGGGCAGAAAATGAGCATGGAGAAATCAGCGCTCTTCGCATCTAAGAGGAATGCACCAAATCGGAAGACGATATTGTTGAGAATTACGGGTTTTAAGGTAATTTTCCTGTGACGTATTTGGGAGCTCCCTTGAACTCGATTAGGTTGACAACTAGGATATTTGATTCTCTTGTGGAAAAAGTGAGAAAGAAAACAGCTGGATGGAAATTCAGGCTACTGTCGCAAGGTGGAAGGTTGATTCTTGTAAAGAATGTGTTGTCGAGCATGCCTGTTCATTTGGTGTATGTAATGAATGTTCCCGCAACTACTACTTCCCGTATCAATTTACTTCCTGCAAAATTTTTATGGGGGGAGACGGACAATAAAAGAAAGTTTCACTGGTTGTCATGGAAAAAAGTGAGCAAGCCTACCAAAGAAGGGGTCTTGGGTGTAAGAGATTTTAAAGAGGTACAGAAGTCGCTCCATATGAAGTTTGCTTTCCATCTTTTATCTGTAAATAATTTGTGGACTGATTTCTTTCAGGCCAAGTATTTCCGTAATGGGCATGTTGCAGTTCAGAATGGGCGTCCTACTAATTCTCATTTTTGAAAATCCAATAGTTCAGTTTTACCAGAAGTGATGGACAATGTGAAGGTTCTAGTGAGAGGCGGGAATGCTTCTTTCTGGTTTGATAGATGGCTATCATCAGGCTTGCTTTTGGCAAGAGCTCAAGATATTGCCAATGTCAAGCTGTGTATTAATCAATGATGGCTGAATAATTCCTGGAATATGGATTTGTTAAGGGATTTAGTTGGTATAGACATGGCGATGGAGATTGCTCAAACTGTACTAGCTGGAAAAAGAGGGTCGGATATAATTGTCTGGAAGCCATCCCTTGATGGTAAATTCTCAACAGCTACGGCATGGCAGGTGATATAAAACAAAGGGCAAATACTTTCGGGAGTGGGGTGGTTGTGGCATAAGAGTTTGCCTAGACGGATATATATGTGTATGTGGCGGAGTTGGTTTAATTCTTTGGCTGTGGATGAGAGAGTGCAGGCAAAAGGTGTGTCGTTAGTTTCTGCTTGTGATTGTTGTTTACGGTGTCAAACGGAAAGCATTGATCATATTTTAGCTTGGGTGGAGATAGTGGCTCAGGTCTGGTCTTATGCAAGTACAGAATTAGGGGTACTGTCATTTGACCATTGGCCCTGGAAAACCAGATTGTTGAACTGGTTTTGTTATGCGAATAAGTCATCTGTCAAAGGCACGCTATTTGAAGTAATTCCTTGCGTAATTACCTGGTGTCTTTGGAAGAGGAGATGTAAAGTGAGAATGAAGGGAAAGTATGAAAATGCTAAACAGGTGTGGCGAGTTGTGCGGGTATGGATAAAAATACTGGGAGATAAAATTTGCTCAGCCCGTAATCTTTCAGAACATGACAGAGTTATTCTTTAAAATTTTTGGGTGCAATGTTCTAGAAATGCTTGAAGGCCAAGAAAAACTGTCAAATGGTCTAGGCCTCCTGCCGGTTGGATAAAACTTAATTATGATGGTAGTTGTCGTGGTAACCCGGGGAACACGAGAGGGGGTGGTATAATTAGAGATAGTGATGGCATGGTGAAAGGGGCTTTCTCAACTCATTACGGAGATGGCACCAACATTGGTGCAGAACTAAAGGCTATCGTGGAAGGGATTCGGTTGCGTAAAAGGCTTCAATTTGTTAATATTATTATTGAAAGTGACTCAAAAATTGATGTCGATTGGATCTGAAAGGGGAGATGTACGTTGTGGTATCTTCGGGATTTTTGGAAAGAGCTATGCAGGGAGTTGAGAGAGCTGAATTACATGGTTACACATCAATTCCGGGAAGCCAACTATGCTGTGGATTTTTTAGCAAGAGACAGAGAAATGAGGAAAAATGAAATATATGATAGCATTCAAAGATTCCCTCGGTGTTTAAAAGGTATTGTCCGGATGGATTATTTACTTTTTATAGGCCTATTTAGTTTCCTTTGGTTTGTTCTTATAGGCTTGTTTTGATCGGCATTTTAATTGATTTTCTTGATTGGTCGATTGGTTTATATTTGGGAGGTTTTTAGTTCTTTATTGTAAACTCTCAGATACGTTGGTTGTAACCAAGGTATTCTTCTGCCATAAGCGAGGGTGTTTTTAATAAACATGGAACGGGGCCACTAAATTGGGGCTACCGTCTCTTCAAGAAAAAAGAAAAAATATTAAAAAAAAAAAAACTTGGAACGAAGGCTGGTCTGGTAAGTGAGAGTATTTTAACTACTCTCACTACTATTCTGTACTTTATTATTACTTTTCACCTACTTTTCTACTATTCATTACTTTTCACCTACTTTTTACTACTATTCAATATTCTATTATTACTTTCTCATTACATTTTCACTACTATTCACAAACATTATCAACACTTCTCAGGTATTCTCTCTACCCAAACCCAGCTAATTAGGCTTTTGTGACTTAGTTTTGTGCATGGCCAAGATGGGTTGATGCCTTCTAGTACATGGCCGGGCAGCTTTTCCCCAAGATGTTTGTGCCCATGAGAGGAGGCACTGATAACTTGGCCGAGTTGCTGACGATGGTCAAGATGTACGTGGTGGCCGTGCATGTGATGGCCGCGATATTGCAGCCAGGATGGGTGCATGCGACATGCAAGGTGGCGTTGGCCAAGATGCATCGCGTTGGCCGGGATGGTGCAGGACGACCTAGGAGGAGACAGACAATGCCAGCGGTCCTGCCGGCACCCCTGCCATGACATGGCGGGGCGGAGCCGAGTATTTTGGATCGAGTGCACTCTCGTGCACGTGTTGCCTGCGACGAGGCTGCTGATTGGGGTTGGTTGAGGAGCACCCCAGAGGAGGCAGACGGTGCTGGTGGTCCACGAGGTGGCCGGCGGCGGCCCTGTCGTGCCACAACAAGGTCGGGTAAAGGAGTTTCATCCACTGCACGTAGCTTGCACGGTGAATGCTAGCTCTATGGGGGTTGGTCGGGGACCACACTAGTGGAGATGGACGATGGCCGCAGGCCTAATGGTGGCCCCATAGCTGGAATTAGTGGTTCTCCATGTACATGGCGAGGTACACGGCGACCAGCCCACAAGCGGAGCTAGAAACCACCAGCGATACATACGATGACTGTCGGTGCATGTTGTTGTGCATGCCATGCACAGTGGGACATGCATGGCATTGTGCACTAACTTCACAATACTCACCCCTGTACTCCCCTTCTTTTTGCACAATGCACCCAAACTGCACTGAGCGTTTGCAGCTCAAGTAGCGAGTAACTTGGGTCCCTGCTGGGATGGGTTCACTAGCCCATTTTCTGCAGTAGTGTTTTTTTATAAAAATAAAAGCCGAAAGGTTAAGGGAACTTATCTAGGAAGATGTCATTGGCTTGTTCAGTGATTATTTAGTGCGCCAGAAAATCATCATAAAAATAGCACAACAAAAAGGGGAGAAATAGTCATTCCTGGCCCGCTATGACGATCCACGGCTCGATCAGTGTGGTGTGGAGCCCCCAATAGTAGTCCGGTGCAGTTGTACGGTGGCCATGCATACATCCATGGCAATGAACAAGAAATAAATGAAGGGAAAGTAAAAGAGATGGAAAAATATGAATTTATGTGGTTCAGCATAATACCTAAGTCCACATATAGTGTTTTTTTTTTTTGGGGGATCCACTATACTATGATTGTTTTACAAGCTCTCATGGGCACTTATCCCCGTTGTACAACGGAGATCAGAAATCTATTTTCTAAATGTGATCCTGTATTTGGAGCTCTAGTTCCCAAGTTGAAGAAGCTGAAGGAGAGGTTGAAGTCACAGTCGGGAAGAAGTCCAGAAGAAGAAGGCCCTAAAATCATCTGGTTTCTTCCCTTTTATTTCCTACCCCTTGTATATTTATGTCACATCATCTCTCTTTTATGTCACATCTCCTCTTTTCATCCTAACACTCTCCTTCGTCAACCTTTTGTCCCCTCTTTCCTTCTCTCTATCTTCCCTCCAGATGAGACCCTTAACCTTGGGCTTGGATTAGAAAACCACTTTGGGCCTAGTATATTTTATCCCCTCCAAGATGTATTTTTGTTTCCTAAGAGAAACGATGTAGTTGTTTATATCTATTATATCTTAGTATATTTAACTGCTTTCTTTTTCTTTATTAAGATTTTAATTTTGGATCTAAATATTAATTTCTCCATTGAAGAGATAAAATCATACTTTATTATTCATGATCTATTATTACCATTATGACATTGGTGAAAGAGTGAAACAACTTGAATGCTTGTAGTTTCCTTTTTGTATTGTTATACAAATCAATATCCATCATATTCAAAAATTTATTATTGGAATAGAAGTTTCAACCTAAATGAGAGATCATCTCTAGCTCTGTCACTAATATATACACAACTCTAAAATGGGGCAATTCCACATCCCTCAAGGCACCCTAGAGTCATGAAGAGAGTGCAAAATCTAGTAAGGAGAATTGCCCAAGCTGCCAAAACTAGGATTATCGAGATTCCTGACATCAATCCCTTGCCTCTCTCCTGCAATGTTGGGAGCAAAAATTGTAGATAGATATGTTACAATCCGATCAACATTAAAAGGTGAAGAACTCCTGTCATTGTTCTCTAAGAATAGAAAAATTGGTTTGTTTGCCTTCATTGCTCTAATATTTGTAGACTTCTATTTGTGTGTATTGTAACAAGGTAATGGATCAAACAAGTCTCTTGCGAGGAATCTCAAGATTTGTAAATGAACCAAATTGTTCACGCTCAACTCATGAACTTGTCTTGATTTTTGTTGTTTTAAGAAAAATATAAATTCTAACAAAAATCTAGGCTAGACTTATTATACAAGTGAAACTCATATCTAAACTCGTTATGAGTTGTATGAACTCGTAATACTTCAAATTTATTATTTTGTAGATATTATATTAAACTTTATGCCAAGTATTCGAAAGTATTTAAAAATAAAGAGAGAATCATGTTCTTAGCATGATGATACGATGGGTGTCACTTGAGTCAATATGAATGTTATAAATCATTATACTGATATTTATTTATAATAACTATATTATTTATATTAATTCAAAGTTGTTTTGCTGAAGTTTGTAGATAGAGTTCAGATATTTTGGGTGTGTTCGTGTACCTATATATATACACATTTAATCTGTTTTCTTATAGAACTCATATATATATATATATATATATATATATATATAGCTTGTGCCAATGGAAAGATTCGCCAGTTATTAACTTTTATATGTAGTTCACATATTTGCCAATGTAATTCATAAAACCTTGACATAATTAAGTAATTATTTATATGAATTCTTGAAAATTCATAAGATTTTTTTAATGAATTTTATACATCAAAGAAAATAATAATTAATCAAACAGTTTATGAACATGTTCTGATAAGTGTGGTAGATAAATTGCATACCGATTGTAGTTTAAACTGTAGCTTGGTAATAAACTCTACTTGACTAGCCCGATTGCCAATCATGTAGATACTTTGATTTGATCTTGTTAAGTCTGGCTAAAACATTTGTTATATAGATCCTCTGTTCAGGTAAATCTGCACAACAATGCAAAGCCAAGCCCATAGTTGTTGATAAGCAGGTCTCCGTAGCAGCATAGTCATTTTCACTGCTCAACAAATTGGCATCAATAACTTCAAGTATTTATAGTGAAAATGATTCCTCTACTAAACGCTTTAAGCTCATTCCGCTGGTAAACATATCATCAATGGGCTTCTTTCTTGTAAAAGTTTCCATCAATAAGATTCCATAACCATACACATCACCTCTTGTAGAAACAATTCCTTCAGATCCATACTCTACACACGTTAAAAAAATTCCATCAGATCCAAATAAATTAAGTGTGAAGGTCCATATGTTACCAAAGCAGAATGTTTATGTATTTATGCGAGACTAGAATAATAAAAATAGTACTTGACATCACCTGGTGCGATATACCCAATTGTAGCCATGGTCATTGTTTGCGTGAGAGAAGTTCCATCACTTAGGAGCTTGGCAATGCCAAAATCAGCAACATGTCCAAGCACATCTTCGTCTAATAAAACATTGCTCGGCTTCAAATCACAATGAACTATAGGTGTTGAATAACCAAGATGAAGTATTCATCTTGTAGCATAGTCAAGCAATGGGTGCTAGAATACAACCACATCTCTAGGTTCCCTTTAGACATGTATTCCAAAACAAGTGCTTTGAAGTCAATGTTACTACAAACGCTAATGATTTTGTCAAGATTTCGATGACGAACGTGTCGTAATATCTCACATTCTATGCCAAAACTTTTGAATGCACCTTCTAGTTCCAAGTTTAGAACTTTTATTGCAACGTATGTACCATCTAATAGTGTCCCTTTATAAACTATGCTGAAACACCCTTCCCCAAGTAAGTTGTTTACACTGAACCCTTCTGCTGCTTGTAAAAGTTGTTGGTGGGAAATTCTTCTACATGTTGATAAAGGCATGGAGTCTTTGTTGTTGGAAAGTTTTGAATTCTTCGTCCCATGGAGTTTTCCTTAGACTAGTACAACGGATACTATAAGTATTGTTAACCCCAATGTGGGCAGTACATATTTTAGTATATGCACCCCAGAAGCTTCTTTGCATGGAGGAACATTGAGTCTAATCACACCACAACGTGCATCATTTGACATGAATGATTCAGTTGAGAAGTTAACAAATGGTCCTTGTGTTGGAATTTGTCCTCGTAGTTTATTGGAGGAGACATTTAGATATTTGAGGTACCGTAGCACTTCTAAGGACTTGGGTATCCCTCCAGATAAGTTGTTACCAACAAGATCTAATAACTCCAAACTTACTAATCCACCAAAAGATATAGGAATGGAACCCTTTAATTGATTGACTGCCAAAGAGAGATTGACTAGAGATATGAGCCCACCAATTGTTTTTGGGATATGACTTGATAGTTTATTTTTTGATAAATTTAATCTTGTCAGAACCTTCATATTTCCAATATCTAATGAAAGAGAGCCACTTAGGGACTTGGATGACAAGTCGACCACCAAGAGATCTGTCTGCCTCCACAGGCTCGAAGGAATCCTTGAAGTTAATTGGTTGAAGGCTAAGCTGAGATATCTTAATGAAATCATATTATTTAGGCGTTCAGGAATCCACCCAGAAAGTTTGTTGCCAGCTAAATATAAAACTCCCAATCTCCCTAAGTAACAGATATCGGATGGGATTGGACCTTTTAGTCTATTACCAAAAAGGCCCAAACGTTCAAGCATGCTTAATCTTCCTATTGTAGTTGGAATACATCCAGCCAAATCATTGCCACCTAGTGACATATATGTCAATCTACTTAAATCGCCAATATCAATGGGAATGTTGCCCTTAATATTGCAACCAGTGACAACAAGTCCGTCAAGAAAGGTTGAGAGGTTTCCAATGGAATTAGGAAGGACTCCATTTAGTGGATTCGTAGACAAATCCAAAATATTGAGATATGCATTGTTCGAAAAATACGAAAAAAATATTCAATTCTGAAGATTCAATGGTCAAATTATTGGATCCGAGGTAGAGCTGCTGGAGGAGCCTTAAATTACCAAGTGTTTTTGGAATCAAGCCCGACAATGAGTTACTTGATAAGTTGACTATAATGAATTGTGAAGCATTGGATATAGAGGCTGGAATCGTTCCACTAAATTCATTTCCCGAAAGAAAAATCTCCCTGAGATTTGGAAGGAAGTGGCCCATATCTGATGGAAGAGTGCTTGAGAGGTGATTGCTTGTTATTCCGATCGTCTGTATTGTTGAGATATTGAATATCTCCTGAGGAATTGTGCCAACAAAATTTTTAATTGCAAGATTGAAATGCTCTAGGTTCTGCAAATTACCAATTTCACTTGGTATTGCACCTGCAGTCACAATAAATCTATTAGAAAAAGATTTTATAACAAATCAAACATACAACTAATAATTAGTTGTAAGAGAACATTAATCAAGACTTGGAATATATACCATGGAGTTTGATTATAAGGCATGCAACATTTATAATTGATTGAGCCACCCTTGAGTTGATTGCAATGGTGGATTGGAGCCACATGCACTCTAGTGGGGGCAATTTTTACATAATCACAATTTTTTTTTTTACTTGTCGCACTGACTAAAAGAATATTTTGAGAATCCTTGTTAATATTCTAACGATTGTAATATTTTGATCTTTTCACGAAAAAATCATTTAGTTTAATTATTTGCTTAAAATTAATTCCAATATCTCAAAAAAAAAATCCCAACTTCCATACACCAAATCATTTTTGCTTCACTAAAAGACTATCAACTTTTTTATTTGAAAGATCCATTGGCTTAGCTGGAAGAAGATGTGCAATTCAAAATTTGTGGGAGGTATGGGGTTCAAGGAGCTTGTGGTTTTCAATATGGCATTGTTGGCAAAACAAGCTTGGAGGTTATTGCAAAATAAGGAGAGCTTATTTCACAAAATGTATGCTGCTAGATACTTTTCTGATGAGAATCTGTTGACAGCTTCTCTTGGAGGAAATCCCTCCTATGCTTGGAGGGGTATTTGGGAAGTAAAGAGGCTACTAGTGCAAGGTGGCAGATGGAATGTGGGAGATGGAAGTTTAATCCATATTTTGAATGATGCTTGGATACTTGGATTTCGAAATTTGAGACAAGCACTGGGAAATGAGCAGAGTATTGAGCAACTTTGCCAATTGGACAATCAAGTTTTATCTCTTATTGATCCAAGTACTAAATGGTGGGACATTGCTAAAGTTAGAGCTCTTTTCAATCCAATCATTGTGGATGCTATTCTCAAATTGCATCCAAGTCATACTGGAGCAGCAGATCATTGGATGTGGGAACATGAGAAGTCAGGATCTTTTTCTGTTAAAAGTGCTTACAGATTCTTTAAAACTATCTTGGAAGCAGAACATGGGGAATCCTCTAATGGGGCTTTGATGAAAAAATTCTGGACTGCTCTATGGAAGTTATAAGTCCCCCATAAGGTTAAGGTTTTTGCTTGGAGGGCGTGTAAACACAGTTTACCAACCAAAGCCAATCTGATTAAGAGAAAACTGGACATAGAGGGGAAATGTTGTTTTTGTCAACATCCTATTGAGGATTTGAGGCATGTGTTGATATTATGCCCTTCTATCTATGAATTTTTAAGGTGTAGGTTTTTTGTTTTCCAAAATGGTGGCCAAATCAGCTCTTTTCTCACTACCGCAATGGATATTTTATTCAAAGGCACTTCTGAGGAACTGGCTGATTTTTTCTTGATGGTTTGGGCTTTTTGGTTCAGAAAGAACAAGATGGTTCATGAACAGATTGCTTTACCACCTCAACAAGTTATTGGCTTTGCTTTTACTAAGAAATTGCATAGTGTTGTGGTTAGACATCAGTTGGGGAATCATATTTCTGAAAACCTGGTGTACAGATGGTCACCCCCTCCAGAAGACTCCCTTAAGCTAAATATTGATGGGGCTCTCTTTTTTTATTTAAAAAAAGTAGGTTTGGGTGTGGTTTTAAGGAACCATATGGGTGAAGTTCTTATGGCATCTAGTAGAGTGGAATCTGTTTTTTGGAACCAGAACAAGTTGAAGCTGTGGCATTATTGAGAGGTCTTCAATTGTGCATGAGTTTGGGGATCCCTAAGCTGATTATTGAAAGTGATTGTTTGTTCCTAGTAGAAGAAGTTAATAGATCATCTGAGTCTAATGCAGCTATACGATCTGTGGTAGCAGAGGTAAAAGGTTTGATGCAGAATTTCCCTCAGTGCAGTATTCAGCATTGTAGCAGATTCACAAATGAGGCTACCCATCGTCTTGCAAGACATGCCTGGTCCATTGAAGATATGTTTATTTGGTGGAATAGTCTACCTCTTATCATTGAGAATGTAATTTTCATTGATGAACACTATTGTAACCTATTTCAAGGTGTTATGCCTTTATGAAATGAAGTTCTTTTTCTATCAAAAAAAAAACTTTTTTATTTAATCGAGATTGCATATATACTAATCCATGGTCATGATATCAACATATATAGTCGACCAAAACAAGACTAAGGTTACATTACATTAAAAGAATTTAGTTGTTAACTTCTCTATTTTCAGAGGTACACTCGACAATGGGATTTAACAATATTGGAGAATATAATTCTAATTAAGTTTGCGAATCTATCAAAACTGGAAGTAGATTAAAATTATTGCTACTTATGGCTTATCCCAAATGACTTTTTAATGACAAACTCAAGGGGAAATTACATATTCCACCATGGGGGTGTCACTACCTGCTGGCCCAAACTAACCAATTATTTTATTGCTTTCATTTGGAATTACCTAATTAGAGAAGATCATATATAGAACATGCATATGTACTAAATCAATCGTGACACAGTGGCATCATCTTTATTATTAACTAATACAAGACGTCACGTACCTTCGAAGTTGTTGTAGGCAAGATATAAATGTGTGAGCTTGGTTAAGTTCCCTATTTCGGGTGATAGTTTTCCTTTGAAATTATTAGACCACAAGCTTAAATATTGCAGCTGTTTGCACTTGAACAAAGAGGATGGGAGCTGACTAATTTAGAAACTACTATAGGAATTTACTTACCGATAATAATTAACAGCATAACCTACCAATCAAGACTAAATATATATACCTTCGAAGTTGTTATTGCCAAGGCTTAAATATGTAAGCATGGTTGTGGCGCCCCCGACCCCCTTGTAAGGAAACACGGGAATCAAAACTCCAGGATGATGACAACACGGTCACGCATCCCAACGATAGTGCCAAGTGTGTGTACATGCAACAGTGTACAATAAACAACGCAGCGGAGAAATATAAATAAGTCAACTAAGTACCAGAATATTTAATACAATCTAACATAAGTAAAATGATTAAAAGAGTTATACAGTCATCCTAAATAAAATATAATACAGGTTTCAAACCAAATATGAGTGATCCCAATCACTCTTCGGGCGAAGCCGAATCCTCAGGCTCACCCTCATCCTCCTCTGCATCAAAATCTGCGTTACTATAAAATGGTACCGCAGGTAAGTATAAACCAAACAACCACAAGATAAAAACATATTAATACAACCAACATGCATGCATATGAAGAAATATGCAACAGACCCAAAATATCATTTTTCTCAAAAATAGATATTTTCCAACACACTCCAAAATCTCATTTTGCCCAAAAATAATAATCCGTCATTTTTCCAGAAAATGACCCAAATCAATAAAACATCATTTTCCCAGAAAATGAACCACATAAAAATCATTTTATTTAACACACGTTATTTTTCCAGAAAAGAGCCCATTAATCCATTTTACCATATGCACCATGATCTCCCCTATGGACCATCCGCACGTCCTGGCTTCATAGCGATGCCCAGTTCCACGCCCAGCGCGTTCGTGGCTAAGCATCCTCTACGCAACGAGTGATGCCCAGTTCCGCGCCCAGCGCGTTCGTGGCCAAGCATTCTCTAGCCCCCGCCAGCAGAGGGGCCACGGAGTCGGCACGAGACCATCCCATCCGATCCCGTTGTCGCGACAACCCAGGAGACGTCACTCAGTATATTCTGCTCCTGAGTGACCAGAAGAGCTCCACCAAAATAATACCCCATCTCGGGTTAGGGTCGTGATACACACGCACCCAAAATCCTTTAACACATGAAACCCAATTTTCAATAAACACATGAACATAAATGCAATTACACGAAAACTCAGTTTCCTTTACAAACATCATCATGCGTGCAAATATGTCATGTATATGAACGACGTCATAACCAACAACCAACAGCTCACAACACAAACCAAACACACAAACAACTCTGTCCTCAATCCATCCAACCCCCAAACTCCTCGGACTCAGTCCGGCATAACCAACCAGATCATAATAATATGAGTTAGTGTAAAAATATATTTAAATCACGATAGTTTTTTTGAAAAATACTTACAGTGCTATATAATAATTTCTGAAGGATCACGAAGCTGTAAGAAGTGGTGGCTCAGCAACGAAACAGTGTAAAATACACTGTGGTCGTGGGTCTCAAAAACTCACTTTTGAATGGGGACAAACCAAGACCCGAAATTGATAGGGTAGGGCTTAGGGATGTCGGTGAAGCTAGTGGTGGTGGTGGTTGGCCATGGGTGGCGGCGTAATGGGCGATCGAAGACCACAAAGCCCAAAACGGAAATGTTGATGGTGTGCTTCACCGGTGGTAGATCGGGGCTAAGGATGGGTGCATTGGGTTGCTAGGAGGTCGAGGATGAAGTGGTGAAGAGATTGTGGCTGGAGGTGGCGCGACGGCGGCGCTGGAGCGAAGAGAAGGCCGTGGCTCTGGGCTGTTCTTGGGGACTCATGGCAGCGCAAGGGAGGCTGAGATTGAAGGGGGTGGTCGCCAGAGGGAGGGGAGGCTAATGGGGTGGGCGGTAAGGCACACGGTGGCGCTGCGGCGGCGGGCTGTGAAGAAGAAAAATCGCACGGGGGAGAGGGGGAGAGCAGCGCGCGGGAGAGAGAGAGAAGAAATGAAGAAGAAAGAAAAAAGGGAAGGGAAAAGAAAAAGGAAAAATGGAGGGAAAGAAATGAGGTCCAATCCTCACATCTTAGGTCACAAAAACGATCTATCGGAAAAGATTTCAAAACAACAAGTCAATTAAAATAATTTAAATGTAATGATAAAATGAAGATAAAATAAGTAAATCCCACAATAAATTAATTTAAACAAAAATAAAGAACAATTTAAAAGTATAACAATAATTAATATTAAGGAAACATATCAAATTTAATTTTCACAAATTAAAAATCATGAAAATAAACCCACTAAAAATTCGACAATTTTAAAATAAGAGAATAAATTTTTGAATCAATAAAAATAATCCTTCAATAAAAATACACTAAAATACGGGATGTTACAGTGATGATCAAGTTCCCTACTTCTGGTGGTAGTGTACTAGATAGCGTATTATTGCTGAAATCAATATATTGCAGTGAAGACATGTTGAAGAAAATGGAGGGCATTGGACCTGAAAACTTGTTTTCTGCGAGATAAATTCCTTGCAAGGTATGCATCTTGAAGATAAAGGATAGTATGTAGCCCCAAAGCTGATTATCTTCAAGTACAATTTGTTGCAATAAAGATGTACTGTTAAATAGAGATGATGGGATAGTACCTTCGAAATTGTTGGTTTTAAGATTTAAAAATTGAAGTTTGGTTCGCAATCCTATCCATGACGGGATTTCTCCACCGAATTCATTGTATCCGAAATGCAAGAGTTCCAAGCGATAAAGATGAGACAAGTCGTTTGGCATTGAGCCATGAAAACTATTGTTCCTGATGCGTAGGCTGACAAGAAATGAAAGGTTTCCTATATGTGGAGGAATGGTTCCAACAAGACCATTGTCAGAAAGGTTCAAGGTTGTAACCCGATGATGTCGGGAACCAAAAGTGACACCGACCCAATTGCAAACTGAAGTACTTGAGGACCAATTTGTTGTCAAAACATGGTGAGGGTCATAAGATATATGAGCTTTCAAGGCAAGAAGAGCAGATTGATCTGTGGTAATGTTGAGAATTTTTGCATCAGTAGTTAAACTAGACATGAGAAGCTGTTAGGGGACTCTCTGGTGACAGAGGAAGACGGCACAGAGAAGCTAGAGGAAGGAACTAAGGAGTTAGGGTTATGGGATGAAGTGAGGTCTTGAAATGGTTAAGACATGGGAACTCAGAACACACCGTTTAAAGATGAAGCACACCGTTTAATCAACTAGGAATGAAAGCTACCAGTCGTTCATCTCAGTTCAATAATAAAACTGCTTGTCGTTTTATCTTTTATTATTTCCTTTGTTTGTCATTTGCTTTCCATTACAACTGCATTTTGTTATTTTGCTTTACACGTGTTGCATTGCCATTAGATTAGTTTGTTATGGCTGCAACCCTTTTATGTACGTCCAGAGCACCAAAAAGAATCATCTGGAAAATATTAAGGACTTGTCATCTTTGGAGGTTAAGGGAGCCCTCGAAGCACCCTATTGGCATTCTGAGATTTCAGTGCCATTTTATCAAACACTTCGTCTACCATTTATTTCTTCTTCACCTACACAGCATCACTATCTTCCATTTCTATCTTTACATTCTATCACAAAAAGAACCCTTACAATTGGTATCCAGAGCCTACGATTCTAATGGCAGAAAACACACGCACAAACAAGCAGCAAACCAAGGAAATACTACACAGCCATGACCAGAGTGTACATGAATTAAAGCAGCAGATGACGCAAATGAATGACATGCTTAGAACTATAATGGGTACGCAGACTCAACTACAAGCTCAATTGGCTCAGAGGGAGCCACCACCAGAAGGCGAAACGAATTTTAGAAGATCCTTATAGCGTGGCATCAAGCTCGAGTTTCCACATTTTGAAGGTATAGATCCGACAAGGTGGATTTTCAAGGCTTCTCGTTACTTCGAGTATCACCAAACAGCTCCTGCTCACCATCTCCTCATGGCCTCTTACCACATGAATGGTGAAGCTCTGGTGTGGTATCAAGATGTTGTTGATACAGGACAGTTTCAGTGTTGGCAGACATTTACTGAAGCTCTCCAATTGAGGTTTGGCCCTACAGCTTATGATGACCCTATGGAGGCCATCACAAGACTGAAACAAACAGCTTCCCTTACAGCTTATAAGAGTCAGTTTGAAGCTCTCTCGAATAGATTGAAAGGCTTACCTGATTCTCATAAGTTAAGCTGCTTTCTCAGTAGCCTCAAAGATGAAATCCGACTCCCTCTTCGCATGTTCAACCCTGTCAACTTGAATGCAGCATATGGCCTCGCACGGATTCAGGAAGAGTACTTGGTTAGTTCCAGCAAACCACTCAAAACATGGGGAGATAAAACCACTTCATCTGCGTTCTAGCAACTTCAACAAATATACTAAACCAGCAGCACAACCAACAAAGTTCATTCGATGCACATGGATGAAAAGAGGCGCAAGGGACTATGTTTCCATTGTGGTGATAAGTGGAACCCAACACATGTTTGTAAGTCTCCTAAAATCTACTTTATGCATGCTGTAAATGACAATCTTTTTGAAGATGTTTTCTATGATTCAACTGAAGTAGTTGATAGCATGCCTAACCAGCAGCCTGATTTTAAGCCTGAGATATCACTAAATGCCCTTACTGGTACCCCATGTCCCATGACTATGAGATTGCAGGCTAAAATTGGTTCCACCATGGTAGTGCTCTTGGTAGATTCAAGAAGCACACATAACTTCCTGGATCCATCTATTGTTTCAAAAAATGCCTTTACTAAAGACAAAACTGGTCAGATAACCGTTAAGGTGGCAAATGGTGAAATGTTACACAGTCAGGGTTCCTGTAGTAAGGTGCTGACATTTGTGCAAGGGAATTGTTTCAGGCCTTCATTCTATATCTTACCTTTACCTGGTTGTGATGTTGTCTTGGGCATTCAATGGTTGAGGGAGTTGGGTCCTATTACTTTGGATTTTTCATGTTTAACCATGCAGTTTTTATGGGACGAGATAAGAGTTGAATTGAAGGGGGTACAACCCAGAGCATCTACCCTTACTAATGAGGGTGATAAATCTTTAGCCACTACCTTCTACAAAGGGAGAGGCCTTCTCCTACAATTGATGAGTGTTGAAAGGGAAGAACCTACACAATGTTGCTGCCCAGAAATTACTCACTTGCTAGAGCAGTTTCCCAGAATATTCCAGGAGCCTGTTGGCCTACCCCCAAGTAGGTCTCATGACCATAAAATTGTGTTGAAGGATGGCACTAATCCCATCTCCACTAGACCCTACAGATACCCTCATTATCAGAAGGCTGAAATAGAGAAGATTGTCACTAAACTTCTCACAACTGGGGTTATTAGACCCAGCAGCAGTCCTTTCTCTTCTCCAGTTCTCTTGGTCAGAGAACATGATGGCAGTTGGCGTATGTGTGTGGATTACAGGGCACTAAACCAAGAGACTGTAAAGGACAAGTTCCCAATCCAAGTAATTGATGAACTACTTGATGAATTGCATGGATCCCTAATTTTTTCTAAGCTCGACCTCCGGTCAAGCTATCATCAAATAAGAGTTGTTCCTGAAGATGTTCATAAGACAGCCTTCCGTACACATGAGGGCCACTATGAATCTTTGGTAATGCCCTTCAGGCTTACCAATGCACCTCCACCTTCCAAGGTATGATGAATACAGTTTTTAGACCTTTTTTGCGAAGGTTTGTACTCGTATCTCGTATTCTTTGATGACATACTGGTTTACAGCAGCTATATGGAGGAACACATTGATCACCTAAGGCAGGTGTTAAACACACTTGCTAGTCACTATTTATACGCGAAGTAATCTAAATGCCTATTTGGGGTTCCTGAGGTGGAGTACTTGGGTCACATAGTAACTGGTGCAGGAGTTAAAGCTGATCCCAAAAAGATAGCTGCTATGTTGGAGTGGCTAGTGCCTCAAAATATAAAATCCTTAAGGGGTTTCCTCGGCTTAACGGGTTATTATCGTAAATTCATCAAGGACTATGGTTTAATTGCAGCTCCCCTCACTCACCTTTTAAAAAAGAAGTCCTTCTCTTGGGATGAAAAGGCTGCTACGGCTTTTGAGGAGTTCAAAACTGCAGTTACATCACCTCCAGTGTTAAGGCTACCTGATTTCTCTCAACCATTCACTTTGGAGTGTGATGCAAGTGTAGGGGGTGTAGGTGCTGTCCTCATGCAGCAGGGACAACCTAAAGCCTTTTTGAGCAAGGCTTTGAAGGGTAGGGCCTTGGAATTTTCAACTTATGACAAGGAGCTTTTGGCTCTTGTCACAGCTGTTCATAAATGGAGGCCTTACTTGTTGGGTCAGGTGTTCAAAGTCAAAACAGACCAACAGGCCCTAAAGTTTCTACTGGAGCAGAAAGTGGGCACGGTTGCCCAACGGAAGTGGATCACTAAACTACTGGGCTATGATTTCAGCATTGAATACAAAAAAGGGAAAGACAACAAGGTGGCTGATGCCTTGTCTCGAAAGCATGAGGCTGACATAGTCACAGAGGGGTCTTTGGCTGTTATTACTTTTCCTACTCCTACCTGGATTGAGGAACAGAAGGCTACCTATGAAACCTCTCGGAAGTTACAAGGACTATTGGCCAAGTTCAATTCTAACCAAGAAGTACCTAAGGGTTTTGCACTACAACATGGATTAATATTAAAAAAGGGGCGTATTGTGGTAGATGAGCAATCTGCTTTCAAGACCAAGGTGTTGAAATTTATACATGATGATCCTCAAGTTGGACATTCAGGGTTTCTTAGAACCTATAAAAGGGCAAAGAGGGATTTTTGGTGGAGAGGCATGAAAAACGATATCAAACAGGCAATAAGGGAGTGTGACATCTGTCAAGCCAACAAAACAGAAACTGTGTTGTATCCAGCCTACTGCAACCACTTCCTATTCCTGACCAGGCTTGGGAGGCTATTTCACTCGACTTTATAGAAGGTTTGCCTAAATCTAAAGGGGTGAATGTTATTCTGGTGGTGGTCGATAGATTGACCAAATATGGCTATTTTATACCCCTGACTCACCCTTACACAGCAGCTGGGGTGGCCCTAAAGTTTTTCCAAGAGATCTTTAGACTTCATGGTTTTCCCAAGACCATACTTTCAGATCGTGACCCTATTTTCCTCAGCTGCTTTTGGAAGACCTTATTTGAGCTCCAAGGGTCTACATTACACTACAGTTCGGCTTATCACCCGAAGACAGATGGCCAAACTGAAGCCCTCAACAAAACATTGGAAGGATATCTTAGAAGCTATGCAAGGTCTAAACCAAACTGTTGGGCTCAATGGTTGTCAATGGCAGAGTTTTGGTATAATACTTCATATCATAACTCTACAAAGACTTCACCTTTCAAAGCCCTCTATGGGTACTGTCCTCCTAAACTCCTCTCCTATATTCCCAGTACTTCCCTCAATCACTCAGTAGACAGTTTGCTACAAACCCGAGAACAACTGAAAGCAATACGTAAACACAATCTTGAGGAATCACAGGCAAGGATGAAGATGTATATGGATAAATGAAGAACAGAGAGACATTTCGCTGAAGGGGACTAGGTTTACCTCAGATTGCAGCCCTATCAACAGAAATCAGTGGCCACTTGAAGAAACCTCAAACTGTCGCCAAGATTTTATGGACCCTTTCGCATCAGCCAAAAAATTGGAAGTGTGGCATACAGGCTTGATCTCCCTCTCGGGTCCAAGATTCATCCAGTTTTTTACGTCTCTTGTTTGAAATGTAAACTGGGTGAACACATCGATCCCTTGCCACGGCTGCCACCGGTGGATGGAGAGGGTGAAATCTTACCCGAACCAGAGGCTATTGTAGACCGAAGGATGAAGAAGCTGGGTCATCGAGCTATCACCGAAGTTCTCATCAAGTGGGTGGGTACGGGAGACAAAAACAATATGTGGGAGTCCCTATGGAGGCTGCGCAACCTTTACCCACACCTTGTGGGCAAGGTGCTTTAAGAGGTGGGGTTCGTTAGGGGACTCTCTGGTGAGAGAGGAAGACGGCACAGAGAAGCTAGAGGAAGGAACTAAGGAGTTAGGGTTATGTCGGGATGAAGTGAGATCTTGAAATGGTTAAGAGATGGGAACTCAGAACACACCGTTTAATCAATTGGGAATGAAAGCTACCAGTAGTTCATCTCAGTTCAATAATAAAACTGCTTGTCGTTTTATCTTCTATTATTTCTTTTGTTTGTCATTTACTTTTCGTTACAACTGCATTTTGTTATTTTGCTTTACACGTGTTGCATTGCCATTAGATTAGTTTGTTATGGCTGCAACCCTTTTATGTAGGTCCAGAGCACCAAAAAGAATCATCTGAAAAATTTTAAGGACTTGTCATCTTTGGAGGTTAAGGGAGCCCTCGAAGCACCCTATGGGCATTCTGAGATTTCAGTGCCATTTTAACAAACACTTCATCTACCATTTATTTCTTCTTCACTTATACAGCATCGCTATCTTCCATTTCTATCTTTACATTCTATCACAAACAGAACCCTTACAGAAGCAGTGGCAGAAAACGGAAGATGAGGGAACAGGTAGTTTGGTTGGCCATGAGTAGTCTATGTGGAATGAGGTTTTGGGATTTGTGTTGTAGTCAAAGGAAGAACTAGATCACTGATATTTAAAGAAATTGCAGCTAGCATTCGGAAAAATAAGGTGGGGACGCTTTCTGTCATATTCTTTCCACTTAATTTGTACAGGTAGATGACGGCCCCTCACTCGGAGAGAAAACTGCCGCGTTGGCCCCAATTAAGGGGTAGAAAATATATCCCCTGAATATATACTATTTTAATGAAATGGACATGATCAGAAAGATCTAAGTGAATATATAGGAAAATTTAAAGCTTTATCCAGACCGAATTTCCATAGTCTTTCCTCTTCCACACGTCCACTGATGAAAGTTTAAAGGATTAACTCTTATTCTCTTTTTGCTTTGTTTACTCTTTCAACGCAAGAGATAAAAGGAAATGTTTAACGCTAAAAGGAAGAAAACAAGATTCGAATTGCAGAATATCATCCCACAACATGTTGAACTGAGATTACCTTTGGAGGTGTATCAATATTTAATTAGTTTCAGAGTACCAAGTGGGGGTGTGAGCCATCTGACCAAGATAGGTCATTTAACATGAATAATGACTATTATAGAGTGCACAAATACCCGCATTTCTTTAGAAAGAAGTGATCAATTATAAATATGAATTCTATATGAAAAAATTATTTTTTTTAATGATAGATCCGACTCTTTTTAAAAAGAAGTAGACGGCAGTTACACAATCTATGACTGTATTGAAAGGTTGTTTCAGCAAAGCCAAAAGAGCAACAAGCACATTTAGAAGCAAGAAATAAACTGCCAAACTGTTGAATTCTGTGGTCTATATGGATACCAATATTATTGTCCCACAATTTCTAGATAAACATAGAGATTTAAGTAGGAAAAGCAAGGTTCCAAATAAAAGAGTGAAAATGACAGGGAATGAAATGAGTATTAATGAATGAAAATGAGATGAATGACAGCATTGGTAGTGGGCTCAATAAAATTTGGCCAAAATTTAGCTAGAAAATTCACTTTTATAAATTTAGCTAGCCACTTTTCAACAACCCCAAATATCAAACTCTCCAAATCTATCGATATTCTATTAAAATAAATTTTGACCTTTTTCATTTATTTTAATTCTAATTGTAATTTGAATATTTATTAGTTATTAAAAAAATACATATTAATTTTCTAACATTCATATTATTCCTAACGGATATAATATTCTAACGATCTTTTTTCTTTTTTGCAACAGTCATATTCTTTCAACTATAGGAGATGTTGACGGCTGCTGTTACTTCGTCTTTCTCAACTCTTGGCATAAAGCAAATCAATTGAAGCTGTTGTTCCTTCGTCTTTCTCTTCTTGCATGGGAGTAAGATAAATTTTTCTTTATCTTTTCTTCTTGTGTGGGAGGAACAACATGTAGCGAGAAGAAAATTGTTTATGGTAAAAATAATATTTAGCTAACTCAAGGGCTGGCCAATGAATAAATCTTTGACTAAAATTATTGTTCATTTATTGAGTCCATTATAGTGGAGTTTTGTGCAACCTAACTAAATTTTAGTCAAAATTTGGCTAAGTTGAATCCACTATTAGTGCTCTGAAATGAAATGAGTAAAATCTAGCTATCTTGTTTGGATATTTTAGAGAAATGAATGGAAAGTAAATACTCTTGTTAAGGATTATTTTGTAACATTATTATTAATATACTGAGCAAAAAGCATCATCATTAATGTGCCTTTCCTAAATTTTCTTTTCTAAAATTAATAAATTTTACTTTATTGAGATCAAATTTCACATATCATCTTCAATTGATAATCATTAAGATGGAATTTCAAATATAATTTTCTTTCGATAATTATATCAATATGCAATACTATTGCAACCAAACAATATAAGTTACAAGGGATTCATTTCGATTATTTTCTCGCTGATCTTCACACTTCCAAACGAAATTTTAATGAAATGAATGGGTTAAGAGAGTAGAATAATAGTTGCGTTATGTGTAGGCCTTTCATTGGTTTAAATCTTACACATGTCAAATGTTTACAGCTAGTCTATGTAAACGACGTTCCAGCTACGTGTCTACTATACATGGAATTTATTTCACCTAAAAATTTATAATCAACTTAACAATTCATGAACAATAAATTCAAATTCGTTTAAAATAAATCATTTATGAATATATGATTACAGCTCAAGCTGTCTTTCTAAAATTAGGACTTGCAGCAAAGCTACACCACTATATATGAAATTCTCATCGTTAATTTTCCCATAAAGACGAGTTTAATGGGACAGGTGTCACAGGTCAAAGAATTGCGAGCTGATGACTAATTTGTGAGATGATGAGAGCAAAAGTCCAAGTCTCGATCCATCCATCACTGCGTCACTTCCGGACAAGAGATTCTTTGCGCGCCCAATACCGACCGAGTAGCTCCACTTTAGGTTGCCGTGCACCAATTAAGGGGGTAGAAAATGTAGATATTCGATCCAATGAAAATCAACCATGACTTGGAAAAAATTAATTGACCAGGTCAGGGTCTAAAAATCAAGGATATTGGAGTAAGTAGTCCTGATGAATTTGACAAAACGGATATGACAAAGTTAATGC